>CM045571.1:3765174-3905064 GCA_024721245.1 Mitragyna speciosa
CCAGACTTTTTGGGAACCGGAACCATATTTGATAGCCAAATGGGATAGTGAGACACAATGATGATTTGGGCATTGAATTGCTTGACTATCTGCTCTTTGATTTTGAGGCTCATTTCAGGTTTGAATTTGCGAGGTTTCTGTTTCACTGGAGGAAAGTTTGGATCTGTGGGCAATCTATGAACTACTATGTCTGTGGAGACCCCAGGCATATCATCATAGGACCATGCGAACACATCCTGGAACAGTGCCAAAAATTCAATCATCTCTTTTCTTTGGCTCTTGTTCAAATGAACACTGATTTTAACTTCTTTAACTTCTGTCTCAGTGCCAATATTGATAGTTTCTGTTTCTTCCAAGTTAGGCTTGGGTTTTTCTTCGTATTGTTCCAGATTCTCAAGTACAGAGTCATAATCTTCTTCGATATCGCTCTCACTCTCATTAACGGTTTGCATTATTTCTGAATTTAGAGAGATATCGAAGTTAAACTTGTCAGTTTCAAAGAAAGTGACATCCAAAGGATCATAGGCAGTTATTTTCGGCCATCTGAAAATGAAACAAAACATGCAAACATAAATAAATAAACACAAATAGACAACTTTTGAATGAAAACTTGCATTTTCAAAAGAAGATGTTTACAATCATAAGCTAGCATTAGCCTTTGAGCAAAGATAGACAGCATTTCAATATTTTAGACAAAAAAATTTTCTCGATATAACAAAAGAAATTGAGAATAGTTTCTTTCAAAAGCTAATGCGATAAAGTCAGAGCCTAACACTAAAACAAACTTTGAGAAAGTAATTCATTTCAGGGCTCCATCTAGAAATGAATTTTGAACAAAAGACAATCCCAAATTTACCGAAACTCCCTCCGAACAGGGAGATAATCAGATGTCCAATTGTTCAATGACTCTTTCTCGATTTCCTCAAAGTCAGTAGCATCAGACGATTCTTCTGTACCAGTCATTCCAATGAAAAGACGGCTCATCCCCTCTTCAACATCATAATCCTCATTGCATATTTCAGAAATAACAACCTTGGATGCCCTTGAAAAACTGTGATACAATGGAGGAACATAGAGTGAGACCTGCCTTCCTTCCTTTTCAGCCCTTTTTCTCTCCTTCATCTCCTTCAAATCCTTACCTGTTGGGTGGAAACCAAGCCCAAAGGTATTTTTCTGTTCCATTAGTTGAATAGGTTCCGTAATTCCCTGCAGCATCTTTCCAATACCCTTTCCTGGCCGGTAGTTTGCCCTAATCAGCTCCTTAGCTACCATGATACTTGCATTAGGCAATAAGGGCTCCACAGGTGGCTTTCCTTCCGGGAATCCAATTGACAGATACAATATCTGAAGCATGAAATCCCCGATCAAGTGATAGCTTATCCTTCGCCTCTTCAGCATGCCCCCGATTCACCATCATAGTGCAATCATCTTCCGCAAAAATAGTGATCAGTCTATCATCCATAATGAATTTTACCATTTGATGCAGAGATGACGGTACTGATCCAGAAGAATGAATCCACGGCCGCCCTAACAAAACATTGTATATGCCGGAAAAATCCATGACCTGGCAGGTAACCTGATATTGAGCTGGACCCATCTCGAGCACTAAATCAATCTCTCCTATAGTCTCCTTCCTCGAGCCATCGAACCCTCTAACAACGGTCAGTGATTGGCGAACTTGTGACCGTGAATATCCTAGCTTTTGTAGAGTGTTCCATGGGCAGATGTTCAGTGCAGATCCGTTGTCAATCAAAACCCTAGGCAAGTATCTTCCATTGCACCTCACAGAAATGTATAAAGCCTTGTTATGCCCCTTCCCTTCAGGAGTCAATTCATCTTCAGAAAAGGCGATCTGATTAGATGCCAAAACATTCCCTACTATCCCGGCTAGCTTCTCAGTGGGAATGTCCGTGGGAACATGAGACTCATTCAAAACTTTTAAAAGAGCCTCTCGATGCAGCTCAGATGTCAACAAAAGATTTAGAATTGAAATTTGTGCTGGCATGCGGCTCAACTGTTCCACCACCTTGTACTCACTTTTTTTCAAAATCTTCAAGAATTCTTCCGCTTCCTTCTCATCAACTGGCTGTTTAGGGGGTAGTGTGCTCTCTTTTCCTTTTGCTGGAATAATAATCTCTGGTTCGGCCATCACTCTTCCTGATCTTAGAATTGCGGAGACATCATTATTCAATTCAGAATCTTCGTAATTCCATGGAACCCTCTGCAAATCCTTAACGAGCATTTGTTCAGGCACATCAATGATTTCTGGTTCTGGAATCTCTAACTCAAACGGCACAACATCTAGGACAAATGGCTGGGCTGATGAGTTGGCGGCAGACAAGGTTTCTTTTAACATAACTGGTTCTTTTGGTTGGGTTACAGGTGATGCCAACTTTCCTGCCAAAATGTCATCCATATAATGACTCATGAAGTCTTTTCCTGACATCGTCATTCTAGCTCGCCTGTCATCTCTATCAGTAACACCCACTGTCTCTTCAATTGTAACTATCATTTCAGAAGGGTCACCAAGCATTTCATCTGAAGTAATCATTCCAACAGTAGACCCGTGCTGAGGCAAAGGATTGTTATCCACATTTGGGGCCTGCCCTCTCCCTCTTCTCAATACTATCTCTCCATCGTCAATCATATCCTGAATTTTGTGCTTCAAAGCCCAACAGTTAGCTGTGGGGTGCCCACGACCTCCCGAATGGTAAGCACAGACGGCTTGGTGATCATAGTCGTGGGGTAACCCGTTAGGAAAAGTTTTCTGAGGTATGGTGCCAACTTTGCCCGCTGCTCTCAGTTGGTCATATATCTGGTCTAGAGGACGACCAAGGGGAGTGAAAGCCCTAGGCCGTCTTTGCGGGGGGTTGGCTGGACCGGTTGTATTTGGGGGCTGATTGGGTGTAGTATAGTTGTTAGGGTAAATAGGTCTCGGGCGGTTTTGCATGGGTGGGCGAAAGTTATTTTGTGTGGGTCGAGGGTTCTGAAACATGGGTTGAGTGTTTGGATAAAATGGTTGGGCATTTACAGGTAGGGCTTGGGTATTGAAAACAGGTTGAGGGTACTGGGGATAAGTAGGTGAGGGATGTGCCAACTGAGGGAATCGCGGGTATTGAGAATGGTAATTTGGCTTGTTTTGGAACCTGGGGTTGAAATTTGGGCCTTGATTTATCACAAAAGATATTTCCTCTTCTCTTTTCTCAGGCTTTTTCCCAACTGCTTTCTTCAGATTATTGCCATTTTGCAACGATTCAACTTGCAATTTCACAGCAGCCATGTCTACTACCTTTCCCTTCTTCACCCCTCTCTCAATAGCTTCTGCTTGCTCAATAACCTGGGCGAAGGTCTTTCCAATTGAGCCTACGATGGCCTGGTAGTAAGGTGGGTCTTGGGCATCGATAAATAATTTTACCATTTCGTTCTCATCAATTGGCGGATTTACTTTAGCTGCCACACTCCGCCAACGCTGCCCATAAGCTACATAACTTTCTGAGGGCTTTTTCTTCAATTCTACCAGTGAAAATCTATCCGGCACCAAATCACAGTTGAACTCATACTGTTTGATAAATGCTCGGGAGAGGTCGGTCCAGTTTCGGATCTTTGAAAAATCCAACTTCAAATACCATTCTAATGCATCCTTCTCCAAACTCTCTCCAAATAGCCTCATCGGCAATTTCTCATCCCCGGTTGGCTTGCCCAACTTGTTGCAGAACATCTTAAGGTGCACAACAGGGTCGCCAGCACCGTTGTATTTAGAAAATTCTGGCACCTTAAACTTTGGAGGCAGTTGAGTATCAGGGAACATACAGAAATCATCGTAATTCAAACCGCCGTACCGATCCAATCCCTGGCTCTCTCTGATGAAATCATCGAATCTCTCCAATCTTCGCAACAGGGCCTTTTCTGTCATGCCTGGATTCTCATCCCTGTTATACGGCTCCACATCCACTCCTACTTGATACCCCGGGTCTAGCACAAATTGATGTGTGTTGAGGTTCGGTAGTGGTTGAGTGTTCAGAGGGAAATGGTTGGCTTGTTGTGCATATTGTGGTTGGTTCAGAGTGTTTTGGGTGTGTCTAGGACTGGGTGGGATTGGAATAGTCATTTGAGGGTTTTGAGTGTTTGGGGGTGGAGGAGCCATCTGAGTATTTTGGGTATTGAGGAGTGGGGTTTGTACTGGAATAGCTGAGACATTGTTATTCGCATCCGGGGCATTTCCGCTCACATCAGATTGGGATTGTGGAGGTTCTCGAATGACCGGTGCAGCAGAAGTAGAGCCGTTGTTGTTCATGTTACTGATGAAGTGGGCAATGATCTGACTATGGGAAGACACTTCATGAGTCATATTATTCATCTTGGCCAACATTTCATCCATCTGAGCCCTCAACGCCGTTAACTCTGAAGACTGATTCCCGGCAGGTCCCTCGAATGATTCAGTGGGAGCACTCATGTTTATATATAGCTGTCTAGTACGGGACCGTGTACGAATGGGGCTTCGGTGAAAAGAAGCTATGTTTTACAAGTACCTGGAATATACATCAAAAGAAGGAATGTTTAGTCGCTCCATCGTCATTATCTCTGTCAATTTTATTATCACAAAGAAAAAGAAAGAGATCAAAATTAGTAAGTATATAAATGATTCGGATGCATGTCTTAGGGGGGGTGCCCTTATTATGCCAAGGGTAGGCCTAACATGATGCAACACCGTCGAAGTAGGGCCTGTTTACCAAACCTGTACTTTTGAATCAGAAAAAGAAGACCATCTTCATTTATAGATCTAAAATTTAAAATGCACTTGATTACATCATATCTCGAAGACGACTGTGTACAAGATCATTAAATCTCTTTAACCTATCTATCACAACATCTTTTGATTCTCTAAGGTAGGGATTTTTCATGCGTTCTGCTTCATCATACAATTCACTGCATTTCCTCTTTAACTCTTGATGCTTCTCTCTTGACTGCTCGTACAACTCTTTGTTTCGTTCTGCCATTTGCTTGTTCAGCTCCACAGATTGTTTCAATTGCAGGTTCTCTTTATCTTTTGCTTCAATGATGGCCATCAATCTTCTCACTTCCTCGGACGGTGCCGCTTGCGGTCTATTCCCTTCGAGATTCTGAAACCAATCTTTGTATTGAGGAGTGACCAAACCCATTTGCTTAGATTGCGGATCATAGGCAATGTTGTCATCATTGGATAATGTGCCCCAAGCAGAAGTGATTTGGGTCTTTATTGGAACAGGGTTCGGACAAATTCCTTTATCAAAAATGATGGTGAAATTGGCTAGTTCGGGCATGGGTGGCAGGCTCTGAACACGTCCAAGCTGTCTGAGGAACCTTTTCGGTGTGTAAGCAGCAACGCCCTGAGTCCCCAGCAACGGTATAAAGTCCGATGACTTTGTACGTAAAGCTGGCTTGAGGCAATCGGTCCAATCTAATACCCATCTGACTCTTTGATCTGGCAATGTCTTCAAGAAATCCAAGTACTCGGATGAATTCATCGATCTGTCGTTCTTATCAACCCTCTTATGGTGAGTGACAATCCAGTTATATCCGACCAATGGCAAACTATCACGGACAGGTGAGCGCCTCTTGAAATGTTCCATGGCCCATATATGCAGAATCCGGTTTGACCCGTGAAAGAAATTTTCCCCTTTTTGACAATTCGTGCATGAAATGAATATGTCTGCCAATACCGTTGGTACTATAGAAACTCTTTGGCCTCCAATACCAAAGAATAGATCGGTCATGAACTTGGTGGTCTTGAAGCCTATCCTCTTGTCTCTCCTGGGAAAAAGGTAGATGCCGGCCATTACGAACCCGTACACCATTGGTCTCTTATGCTCCCATATCGTTTTGGATGCGAATGTGAAGTCCTCCATGTGTCGGTCGAACCCATCTCTTGCTGCGAACCGATCGAACAGAAATTTTACATCCACACTCTGATCCGACCCTTGCATTACAAATTCCTTTAAACCAGTAAAATGACAAAATTCGGCCTTCCCTGAAGCAGTAGGAAACACTATTGACTGTATGTTTCGTTGTCAAATTTAGCAAACCAGACACCTCTTCAATAGTGACAGTCATCTCTCGATCCCCGATCCTGAATGCTGAGCAACTGGGATCCCATAGGTGAACCAGAGCTTCCACCAAACGTCCATCTGCCTCTATATCCTTAAAATCGCCAATTAGTCCTAAGAACACTGCTACTTGCTTGATTTCACTAGAGGACATGAGGGTTGGCCATTTCTGGACTTCGGGTGGGACTGCCAACATCTGGTAGATACGCCGCGGACTTTCCATCTGAAGCATGTCACTCATATCAGATACCTTACCTACAGGCCCTACTTCTCGAGTTTTTACAAAAAATTTAAACGTGAAATTCCCATAAAAGGGTTATATACCCGCGGGAAACAAGGTTGGCTTATTTCTAACAAATGGGGTTCCCTAGGCGGCATCCCCTTCTAGGGTTAATGCATGATGCCAGTTTATTAAAGCAGAACAAAAATAGACGAATCTCTCGAAACGATATTATTAAAGAATCCTATCTACAATTATGCATGATGATTTTTGATTGATTTTTTTTTTTTTTTTTAAAAGGGTCACAAACTGTACAAAAGATTACTGATTTCAAATTTATGTATTTGCTACAAAATAAGTATGTATAGAAAAATAATGTCTTTAAAAAAGAATTTCGGGTTTGCAAACTTAAACATGGTGTATATAAGTCAAAAAAATCAGATTTTTTTTTTCTTTTTTTTTTTTAAGTTAAAAATTATCATTATTGAATTCTTGGGTATTTTGGGTTTACAAAATAAACTTTTGTGAGAAACTAGGAGATACTATATATTTATTTTTCGAAAGAATACGAACTTGTAAGATGAGAAATATGAACATGCCAAAAACGGGTTAATTTCTTATAAGAGCACCATGCCAGGGCTCTTTATTCTACGGTTTATGAATGCAATCGAAACGAGAGAAAATGCGTTAGTTTTCAACAATATCACATAACACATTGATAAAGCAAATAGCAATAAACAGTATAACAGAAAAAGATAAATAAAGAGGGGTGGATTCCCTCCTCTCGTGCCTAGTGTACCTGATAGGGTAAGGTTGACTCTATTCTAGGTTATTCTACATGGATGCATGAGGTTGGGCTTACTAATGCATCTAGACTCGATTAGGCTGTCGGTTCCCAAGCCTTCAGACCTAAAGGTAAGGGTCATCAATCCCAAAACCCTTGGTCGGTGGCTCGAGCGATCCCCCGGACACTGCTACGTGCACATCGTGCCCCGGCCACGTGTCCAAGTGGATCTGTTTTAAAGCCCAAATCCCTAGACTTGTGGACTCAAGCCGAGAGTTCGGGTGATCTCCCAAACATGATTACGTGCACATCGTGCCCCGCGCACATGCCTAAGTAGATCAATCCTATTCCTAACTGGGATGGGTGGGTGACAACCACCAAAAAGATAAAAAGGGTAAAAAACATCGAATGCACGTATGAAGTGCTCCTTATGAGAGGAAGGAATGTAACAATAACACGCGTGGGCTCTAAGGGTGATTGACCCCTTCCCCAAATGCAAGCGCGGTCGAGTAAAGCAGTAACAAGTGAATAAATCATACATACATCACATAAGTAACCGAGAGACGGGAAGTGCAAGATGCAAAAGAAAAACCTAAAAACCTAGAAAAATAGAAATGCAATCCTAAGCATCCAAATGCAATAAAATGAAAGGGTTAGAAAAAGAATAAAATGACTAAACCTAGTGCTCGGACTCACTAGTGATCCCCAGTGGAGTCGCCAGCTGTCGCGCCCCATTTTTCGAAAAATAAATAGAAAGATGTAAAGAAGATGTCGGGAAAAGGGAAAAGGAAGTATTAAATGTAATGTTGTGGTTATAAAAAAACGTATAAATTTTTTGTAAAAACTAATTTTTTGAAAATGCTTTGTAAAAGATGATTCGATAAAAATGTGACAAAACAAATGCTTTACTTTAAAAAATAAAAGAAAAAGGGCCTAAAATGGGACTTTTGAAATGCGACGATTTTTGGGCCCGAAAAATAGAGTCTAAAAGGGTTTCTTTAGTGAAAAAGGAGTCGCCACTTGGTATTGAGTTTTGGTGTACCAAGTCACCAAAAATATTTTGTGAAAGGTAAAAATTTAGGAATGATTTATTTAAAGAAATGATTTTTGGAAAAATATAGGAAAAACAAGAAAAACCCTTTTAGACGACTCCAGGTCTTTGAAAACAAGAGAAAAAGGTTCGGGAGTCACAGTTGAAGAAAGGGAAGGCAAAGGCTTGCGCCTAAGGCACCCTTTCAACCTAGCCGAAACTAGTTGCGAGGTTTAGTCTAAATTTTCCTAATATAACCCTAAGATTTTATCACATTTGGATGCAACTATATGAATGCAAATCTAATCCTAAAAATGGATATCGATAAGGGACGAAATATTCCATTGAGGTTTAGGTCGGAATTATCGCATTAATTGCGAAACCCGAATGCTAGACCTCGATGGAGTCACGAGTAGTAGATGCAAAATGAAATGCAAAAGGAAAGGAAAATAGTAGTATAGATAAGTAAGTGAATCAAAGAGAGTAGGGAATGCAACATAACGGGTACGGGGGACTAATAAACTCGTGACTAACTGTTTCTACTCACGGAGGGGGGAACGACATGTACGCCATCGCTTCCCACGTGAGTAGATTGACTATTTCTAGTCAAATCACACAAATGACCTAAAATTCTATGTGTAGTGGAATCTAAATGTTATGCACTAGGTAGATGTTAAAAATAGATAATAAATGATAAAGTATATAAAAATTATACAAAAATGAAAAAGGCCTAAAAGATAAAAATGTGTGTGAAATATCATGAACACGCGAGAAATGATCCTAATACTAAAATGATCTAAAGGCCTAGCATTGGACTAGCCTATTTTCTAAAAATTCTCCGCTAGCGTTGGACTAGCGAAGAAACCGGGATTAACCACAACTAGCGTTGGACTAGTGTGGCGACGATACACATATATAATGATAAAGCAAATAAATAAATAAAGCATAGATTGAAATAATAATCACATAAAAAAAACACATAATAGCACATAAGAGGACATAACACATAAGCATGGTATTCTAGATGCAAGTTCCTAAGGAAAGCGAATAAAACACATAAACACATAGCACACATAGCACACAAAAGCCCTAACTATTACACCGAAGAAGCCTAATTACAATCTAAAAATAAAAAGGTAACCTATCTAGCCTATCTATTACATTTTCTATCTAAATACAAAATTTTGCTAAATAGAATATTACCTATCTATTACATTTCTTTGAATAATCAAAAATTAAATTCGAATAAATAATATGACATAAATAAATAAAAACTCTCACATGGATAAAAATTATAAGCACAAAAACACGTAGAAAAACACATAGGAGCACGTAGGAGCACATAAAAAGAAATATTGGAAGGGTAATCGAGGTACCTCTCATTCGTAAACCCGGTATAAATGGCTACTAAAATGAACAAACATGTCAAAATTATCACTATTTAATAAATCAATCACTAATTGAATAATTTTCTACCGATCACTATGAACATGCTATGATAATTCAAACAATTATAGCAATAATAAACAAAATAAGAGAAAGAAAAATAATGATAACAATAATTAATCATTTAGGAGAAAAATGAAAATTGTTTAAGTAAAAATAAATTAGTAAATAAATAAATAAATAAAGCAAAACAACAAAGATAAAATAAAATAAAACTAATAATAATACTAATAATAATAATAGAGGATAAAATACAATAATACATACATTGAAATTTTAACACCTCAAATAAGAATTATTAAAATAACTAAAAGGGAAATAGAGAGACTAATTTGAACATTAATTAGACTAACAAGACCCCATTCTAGAACATTAATTATAAGTTTGATAAAAATAAATAAAGAAAATGTAAAAAGAAATAATTTAAAGCTTTGAGGACTTAACTAATTTTAACTTAATTTAAAATTTTTTTTTTAAGAAAAATAAAAAAATAAAAAAATAAAAAATTATAAGATTTGGATTAAAATTGAAATTTAGGCAACATTCTAAAGTGAAAAATGTAATTTACAACAAATAAAAGGGTAAAATTATAATTTTAAACCCTAATTAAGGTAATGACATAGTTTACAACAAATTTAAAAGCTAAAATGTAATTTTCAGCAAGTATAATGCCCAAAAATAAAAATTCCAGCAATACTTAAGTCCAAGAATATAATTTCAGCAAGGTCATTAAATAATACATAATTTACAGCAACATTTAAGGGCAAAATTTCAAGTTCTAGCTATTTGGGGAGCAAAAATATAAATTCCAGCAACATTGGAGGACAATAAAGTAATTCCAGCAAAAATATAATGGCAAAATGAAATTCCAGCAAGGTTTGGGGGCAAAAATACAAGTTTCAGCAACAAGAGGGGCCAAATTTATAATTTTCAGCAACATCTAGGGGCTAAAATACAATTCCAGCAAACATAAGTGACTAAATTATAGTTTCCAGCAACATTCAGGGATAAAAATGTAATTTCAGCAGACATGAGGGACTAAAATCGCAATTTCTGACAAGCTAAAGGGGAAAAATATAATTTCCAGCAAGTTTAAAACTAAATTGCAATTATTCTGGACATAATTGAAAGAAACTACAAATTTTAGGGGGTTAACTTAAATAAATAAGGACTTAATTGAAATAAACTAAAAGTATTAACAGGAATAATCAAATAATTAAAACTTAAGGGGGCAAAACAGAAATACATAATCTGCTAAAATAATAATAAAAATAAATAAATAAAAGCAACTTGTCAAAACTACGTCGTTTCATGCCGAAACGACGTAGTTTTGCTTAACATTTTTTTTTTTTTAACCGATTTTCATTTTCTTTCTTTTTTTTTTTTTTTTCTTTCCTTTTTCTCTCTTTTTCTTTTTCTTTTCTCTCTTCCTGATTTCTCTTTTCTCTTTTCTTTTTCTTTCTTTCTTCTTTCTCTTCTTCTTTTCTCTCTTGGTTCTTCTTCCCGATTCTGTTCTTCCCCCCCCCCCGCCGATTCTCTCTTCCGGTCCTCTCTTTTACAGACATTTTTTTTTCTCTTTCCTTTCTTTCCTTTCTTTCTCTCTTTTCTTTCTTTCTTTCTTTCTTTCTTCTTCTTTTTTTTTTCTCTCTTCCTTTCTTTCTTCTTCCCCGATTCTCTCTCGATTTTTTTTTCTTCGGTTCAATCGTCTCTCTCAACTGATTCCTTCCCCAAATCATGCCAAAATCCCCAAATCATGCATTAAATTCATCAATTAATTGTACAAAAATGAAAGAGGGATTGAGAGTTTTTTTTTTTTTTTTTTTTTTTACCTGAATCAAAGAAGCAGGGCTGGTCCGACGTCGGTGGTGGTGCGCGGCGGGGCTGGTGGTGCTCCGTCGGTTGTTGCTACTGCTGCTACTGTTGTCGTTGTTGCTTGTTGTTGTTGTTGTTTTTTTTTTTTTTTTTTAATGCTGATTTTGTGCAGGTGTGTGTATGTGTGGGCTGATGAGTGTTTGTGTGTGCGTGTGAGTTCTTTGTGAATGTTTGGTTGTCTGGATTGTGTGGAAAATGCAAGTGTGTGTTGTGCGTGTGTCTGGGAGTATGCAGGTGTGCTGTGTGTATGTATGTGCGAATTGTGTGTCTGTGTGTGCGAATTGTGTGTCTGTGTGTGTCTGTGCCTGCAGGGGAGGGGATTTGAATTGCAGGTGTGTGTTGTGCGTGTGTTCTATAGGGTGTGTGAGGTGAGGAAGTGCAAATGAGGCTGTGTGTTTGTGTTGCTGAATTGAGTGCAGGTGAAATGGCTGTTTGGTGTGTGAATGTGTTTCTGCAGGTGTTAATGTGCTTCTGTGTGTGTGTGATTGTGTATGTGTCGTGTGTGCTACTGTGTGTGTATGCCTGTTTGTGTGCCTGTGTGGTGAGGCTTGTATGCAAGTGTGCGTCTGGTTGTGTATTTTGCCGAGTGAGTGAACTGATGAGGAGAAAATGGTGAGGTGTTTGTCTGGTGAGTTTGTGAGGCTTGTGTGTGTTCTGTCTACGTGTGAGTTGAGAATGCAGGTGAGGAAGAAAATGAAGGGGGAGGTGTTTGTGTCTGTGTGAGTCGTGTGTGTGTTTGGTATGCAATGTGAGTGCCGAGAGAGAGGTCAAGTGTGTGCAGATGTATTGAAGGCAGAAAATGGTGAGGTGATTGTGCAGATGTCTGTTTTTCTTGTCTGTGAAGGTGAGGGAAGGGGATGAGGAGGCAGAGAGAAGGTGAGGGAAAAGTGGCGTGAGATCAGTGCCATCTGTGTGATGTGAGGGAAGGGGAAGCAGAGGGAGTGAGGGAAAAGTGGCGTGAGATGTGTGTTGTGTGTCTGTTCTGGTGAGGGAAGGTGGAAGTGTGTGCAGTGAGTGAAGAGGAGAGAATGGTGATTGAGATGCAGAGGGTGGAGTGTGAAAATGGTGAAAAACAAAATTGAGTAAAATCTTTGACAATCTGCTGAAATTAGGTGAAGTTGGTGATGTAGTTGGCTATCAAAATGATAGTGTTTGGGCTGCTAAATAGCCATTTGCAGATGCAACAGCAGCAGCGTTGCTGCTGCTGTTCAATTCCCTTTTTTTTTTTTTTTTTTTTTTTTTTTTTTTTTTAGAAAAAGAAGAAAACAAAGAAAAATGAAGAATGAAAATAAAATAGAAATAAAACTATTTGAACCTTTTTTTTTTTTGTACATTATATATTAAAAAAAAAACTGAAATACAATATTATAAGAAGAAGAAAAAAATGAAATAAATAAATAAAAAAAAGATGCATTGGAAAACATGACCTAAATATGGCAAAATTATAAAATTTATGAAAATTAATAAATGACATCACAAAAATCTTACACAACATATATTATCACATAAAGCACATATAGTATAATTTTCACTCAAAAATTTCAAAATTAACGCATTCTTGGGAAACGTGCCTTTAAAAGGATAAAAATTAAATAAGTACTAAATGACCTCTAAAAATTATGAGATTTTTACAGAAAATTTATGAACATACAAAATACATATATGAAATTTTTACTTAAAAATTCTCATAAAAGAGACTGCATTGGGAAACGTGCCATTAAAAAAAAATACTAAAATTTTAAATAAATGATGAATGGCTCTTAAAAATCATTAAAATCATAAATAATGATAAAAATAGTAAAATCAATGTATTTAAGAAATAAAATAAAATAAACTAATATTTACATGGTAAAATTACCATTTTGCCCCTGATGTGACAAATTAGACGTAATATACACAAAAATTATAATTGGCCCCTGAAAATCACAATAACCCCTAAATAAAGTAATACGCATATTTTTATAAAATGTGTGTCAAAATTTGGTGTCTACACGTATGTTTCATGCACCTACATTATATTTGTCTCTATCATTAGTAGGGGTGTAATTAAATTGAGTAGCTTGTGAGCAATTTGGTTAACTACTCGACTCGAACTCAAGTTGACCCAGTTCGAATAACTTGATTAGGCTCACGAGTCAAATTCGAGTATTAGTTTTCCAAGCTCGAATACTCATTGAGTCTAATCGAACATCTATTATTTAATAATTATATATTTATTTATTAAGTATTTACTATTTTAGGCATGAAAATTATAAAATTTACCATAATATCTTTGAGTACTCGAGCTCAAGCAACAAAGTGCAAAACAAAAAAAAAAAAAAGAAGAGAGAGTATAAATAAATTTCAAGTCTAACTCGAGTACTGAAGTGCCACTTTGAGCTCGAGCTCGAGTTTCACAGTTTTTAACTCGATCGAGCTCGAGCAACACTAATAGGCAATCGAGTCGAAATCAAGCATGGTGCTACTCGAGCTCAACTCGGCTCGATTGCACTCCTGATCATTAATCATCAAGTTCTCACGTGATAGGTTCCAGGTCTCGATTTAATTAGTTACCTAACCATCTCGTGAAGGCAACGTCTTTCCAAGGACGTCGCCCTTAGTTCGTATGTTACATGCACCTATAGTATATTTGCCCAATCACCAGTCATTCATTCTTCGTCTTAAACCAATGTCGAGTTGTTATCTTTTTTCCTGTTTATGTTTTTTGGCATACGATGTTGCTAAGTATGGGAAGGTAAATTAGGGTTCCGAGGTGTTATAGTGACTGTCATGATAGTCTTAGAGGATGTTTGGTTTAAGAGAATCATGGAAGAAAACAAGTATCAGTAGTAATGACATCCATCGTTAATATTTAAAAAATAATTATCATTATCCTTTAATTAGAATAAAAGTAATTAATTGAGATTTTTATGATTCTTTCAGAAATTATTTTGTCAAATTTATTAATCTTTTTGGGGTTTTATGATGACTTCATTATTTTGTTGTTTTATGTTGATGACATGTTGATTGTTGGCAAGAATGTTTCGAAGATCAATGAGTTGAAGAGACAATTGAGTAAGTCTTTTGCTATGAAAGACTTGGGTCCAGCTAAACAGATTATGGGGGTAGAAATCTCTCAAGACAGAGCTACTAGGAGGCTTTACTTGTCTTAAGAGAAGTACATTGGCAAGGTGCTTCAGAGGTTTAGCATAGATAATGCTAAGTCAGTAAGTACTCCTCTTGCTACTCATTTCAAGTTGAGTGTTCAACAGTGTCTTACTATTGATGCATCCAAGAAGGAAATGGAGAAGGTTCCTTATTCTTCAGCAGTGGGAAGTTTGATGTATGCCATGGTATGTACGAGACCAGACATAGCTTATGTAGTTGGTGTGGTAAGTCGTTTTCTTTCAAATCCTGGAAGACAACATTGGGAAGCTGTTAAGTGGATTATGAGGTATCTTAGAGGCAATTCAGATTTGAAACTTTGTCTTGGAGGTGATGATTCTATTTTGGTTGGCTATACTGATTCTGATATGGCTGGGGATGTTGATACTCGGAAGTCCACTTCAGGTTATATTATCACTTATGCTAAGGGGAGCTGTGTCTTGGCAGTCTAAGTTGCAGAAGTGTGTTGCTCTTTCTACCACAGAGGCAGAATTTATTGCAATCACTGAAGCATGCAAAGAGTTGATGTGGATGAAGAAATTCATTCAGGAGCTTGGCTTTGTTCAAGAGAAATATCAACTATTTTGTGACAGTCAAAGTGCCATCTACCTTGGTAAGGACTCTCAATTTCATGCAAGGTCAAAGTATATTGATGTCAAATATCACTAGATTAGAGATGTTTTGAGTTCTAAATTGTTAGAACTTGAGAAGATTCACACAGATGAAAATGGCTCTGATATGCTAACGAAGGTTCTTCCAAGGGAAAAGTTTGAACCTTGTTGCTTGATAGCCGAGATGGTGATGCCCTCCAAATAATTTGGAGGGGGAGATTTGATGGGGCTTTCCTCATTATTTGGAGCCCGGCCCATTAAATTATATAAAAGGGTTTTGTGTAGTCCTTTTGTATTAAGGGGGGAAAAAGAGAGAGGTTGATTGTAGAGAGTGCCTATTGTAAATTGTGAAGGGAGTTTTTAGAAAGCTTTGTTTTGTACTCCATTGTTCTTGCTCATAGTAGAATTTTCTCTCTTGGTCTGCCTGTGGATGTAGGTCTAATGACCGAACCACATAAATCTTGTGTCTATTGCTTTTATTGTGTGCTTGATTATTCCTATTTGCTTCCGTTTTTTCCAACAAGAAATGATACCCATTTTATTACTAACCAAATATGTTGGGAGAAATCATCAAAATTCATACTCATAGTAGGATTAATGATATTCATAGTAATAATAATTAAGGAATTTGAATCAAACAACTCTTAGAATCTTAACACGAGAGAAGTGGTTTTAAGCATTTTGAACCTTAACACGAGAGAAGTGGTTTTAAGCATTATTGTTAATCTTGAAGGTGTTTATTGTATAATGAACAATTCAGATGAGGTCGAACATCCAAATCTAAAATCTTCTTTTTTTTTCTAGCTATTCTTTTGTTTACTAGTGCTAAGGCCTCACGAGGGTGCCCAATGGATGGCTGGAATTTTTTAAATAAGCGTGTAAAATTGTATTGCAATAGGGGAAAAGAAATTATAAACTTGCTACAACAACAATTGGATGTGCTGGCTCTATATGTAAAGCTAGTAAAGTAATGGAAACCATTTTAACATATCCTCAGGATAGCAGAGGTTACTATGCCAAATACGCCCGAGAAAACTTCGTCAACTATAGAGATATCCATCCCAACGATACCCAAGCCATCCAAGAACTCCTCCACCGTACTCATACCCATTCCATCTGGGTCCTGAACGAAGTTAAATATTCATTCATATGCAAAATTCACAAACGCATTTGCACATAAGTAGAAAACTGCAAACCGACTGTAAACGAAAATGATAAACTCCATATATGAGAATAGCTTTTCTCATGAAACTCTATGAAAAATATAAACTATGAGTTGCATAGAGGCAGTTGTCCATCATTCATGGATGAACCAATATAACTGGAGGAGAACCTTTTGTAGATGATACTGCCATCAGCTCATAGATTGTAAAAGAAATATGTTATGCATTGCATACCTGAATGTGCAGTTTTTTGTATGACCTTGATTGCTGCAGCAGTAGGTAAGGGCACACTTGATGCGTACGAGTATCATCAAGGTACAGCAGCATGTGTTTTTATTTAAAGCCGGAGAGAAAATAGAACATACCAGAAAACCTATAGATATCGCGAGATAGACGGATAAACATAAATACACATACAGTTGCTTTACACAAATACGAACAAAAGCATGAACAAAAAAGCAGGAACATTTGATCAGGTCAGCACTGTTTGATATTTACAATCGGATAGTGACTTTTCCTGCGCTGCGCTGGTGATGGAGAAGCTAATATGCACTATGGTCAGTAAGTATAAGTGTCAAGCCAAAAATATTTACGCACTTATACGAATTCATCTATCTTCATTTTCTTATGGAGGGTAGGATGAGAGTTGCGGAATTATGTTTATTTTCATTTTTTTATGAAGGGTGGAGCGAGGGTTGAATAGAATCATCTTTGATAAGGGATTAGAAATAAGTAAATACTGTATAAAATTCTTCTTCTGCTAAATTTTCTTCAAATTTTTCAGTTTTTAATGACGTTCAAATGCATAGTTTTGATTGGGAGTTAGGCAAAATATGGCATGCATGGGCTTGTATAGTTTAATGTTCAGCTGCCACAAAATTGTGAATTACCTGGTGAATATATTTTCAATGGTCTACACTTTGTTATCTATCAAGAAAATAATCTAATGCACGTTGTTTCTATTGGATAAAGTTACCAATACGTTAGATGTTTCTTGAAGGACTTACTTTTGCGTTCTAAATATCAACGGGATCTTGCTTAAAGTTGAACTTGTATTGATTTTGTGTACATTGAATCATGACATCCAGTGTCTGGTAGCTGGAATAATTAGATCGTAAAATGCCTCTGACCAGTATTTGGATTCATCAAATCATCTTGTTGATCAATTAATGCAATGTTCTGTAGAAAAAAGGCTCAGAGGAAATCGTGTCCAAGGCAATGGGTAGAGCCATCAACAAGACTGTGACAGTTGTGGAGTTGATTAAGGTATTGTTACACAATGGTTCTGTGAGTTTTTTCTTTCAACTTTGAGTTTTTTATCTCATAGTATATAGATGCCCTTCTGTTATTGTGATGTAGAGGAGAATTGTTGGTCTTCACCAAATTACATCAATTACATCTACAGCCATAAATGATACATGGCAGCCTCTAGAGGAAGGCCTCCTTCCATGAGAACCTTTCTATTTTTTTTGCTTTTTTTTTTGGAATGAGTAATTGGCATGTATACACTTTGAACCAAAATTCTATTTTTTTCTGCTCAACGAATTGCCTGACGTCGTTAGTGGTGATAACAATTTTGTTTGTTGCTCTAGTCTGCAAACTACCAGGCATGTTTCAATGATCACGGTTACTCTCTCAAAGAAGGAGATGGGCACATCATCGTTGGGGTGGGTTAGTTTAATTCCATGGAGAAAGAATTAATCAAACAGGACAATGAACAAAATCGATATAAAAGAAGCAAATTGAACTCCAAAAATAAACAATCGCAGCAATATGCAGACAGAAAACAACAAAACAATGTGGAAAGCAGAAGAAAACAACAGGATTAAACAAGAACTCGAAACCAATTATTATAAAAGCATAAAAAAAAAAACAAAAACATGCTCACTGCGTGCGTTAGCGGCTTTTATATTGGGAAGGATACACTATATAAAAACAAACACATGAAAATGTGTTTATATGATCATTAGAAAAGAAAAGCAAACTTTTATGAAAATCTATAATAAATGTATTCTTCAGTATAGTCTGGATTATTCATTGACTCAGTCGTAAACTAATGAAGACTAGAATAGATTTCATTTTCGATAACTCAGATTTCATTATGTTATGGCTTATTAGACCATGTTGGGTTCACCAAAGTTATGTTATTTGCTCTTACATTTGATCTTTTATAATCGGTAATTTAGCAGAGGAAATAAGAAGCGCCACTAATAATTTTATTATAGCCAACTAAATTAAATAGGAGCTCAATGCACTTGCTCCTTACATTAGACAACAATACATTTAATGTGCTTATATGTAAAAGTGTTTGTCAATTATGCATATCTAATAATTATACACATCTAATTATACATATTTTTCGAGTTAGTGTGCTTGTATCAATTTCTTTTTTTTTTTTTTTTTACACTTTAATTCTTTAAAAGGGCAATAGTAGGAATCAGGGCTGCTCATTAAAACTCTGAAACCGGAGCAACCAATCAAACCGAGCTAAACCAAACTGAAAATATTACTTTTTATTTACAATTGGTTTAGGGCGGTTTTAGTGAACCAAACTTTGTTATGGCTTGTTTATGGTTTTATAAAAGTTAAACTATATAAAACCGCTCCAAGTCGACATATGTATATGTGTGTATATATAGACACACACATCCACATATATGTGTATTTAGGAATAGGTCTAACAATATTGTTAAATGTGATAATAATAAAATTTTCAATTAATCACAAAATTTTCTAAAATCAGAAGAAAATATAGATAGATGCATAATTTTACAAATTTTAGCGGGGAAAATATGTAGAAATTTGAAATTCTTTAAAACTTCTAAGTTTATCATAGTTATCAATTTTGAAAGGAGGGCGAAGGAAACTTTCCACTCTCAAGTATGTATATCTATGACAAATATTTATATAATTTAGCAAGGCAACGTAGATAGACAACAAATTTTACAAAATGTAACGGGAACATATTAAATACAATTTTGAAATCTTTAAAAATTTTGAGCTTATTAATGATGAATGCAATGCCGACAATAATTCTATTGTTATTGACTAATTTAAGTTATTTGAAACATAAATTATTAAGATATTTGCATGCAAAAATTTAGCAATATTACCTTTGTTATCTTTTAGGTGTCTTTGTTATGTTTTTTATTGCTATTAAAAATCCATTGACAAAGAAAAATCGCAATGCACAAACCGAGCAAACCAACTGATATAAACTGAAAAGATGCATACCGAACTTTTAGTTTGATGTTATGGTGGTGTGGTTTTGGTTTAAAATTTTCAAATCAATTTAATTGATTTGGTCCAAAAAATCAATAAAACGGTACCGTGGCTGTCTAGAATGAATTAAGTAGGAAGGGGATGGCGAGAGAACTGACCACAAGAATGGTTATGTGCTGATGTTAATTCAATTGAGTTGTCATCAGGTCCATTGGTTTTGTGGCCCACAACATGCTCTGGGTCTGGCCCAAAAAAGTAGCCATCTTATCATTCTTCTGGGCTTTGTGATTGGGTCAGCCCACTCAAAACGGAGGTGAATTTTGTTAGTTAATTAAACCGAAGAAAATGAATAGGTATTAAGTGAGAGTTTTCTTTTCAAAAGGATGCAAAAATCTGCTAGGTACGATTTTAAATATGCCTCTCTTCACTAATTGGTTTTGAAGGCATTTAGGGGTTAAATTAATTATCCAATTATATTTGCTAATTTCTTGCATTTTTTATGGAACCTTCAATCGAAGCATTAGACTCATCAAGCCTTTTTTTTTTTTTTTGGTTATTTTGCAAACTAGTTCAATTCCTTTGGCAAGTCCTATAATCATTGCCAAATTTTGTCCAAGTGATTGTCTTTAGAAAATTTACATACACGTAAATAAAATAATAAGAAAATCACTAACCATTTTTTTAAATTCGGGATATATGTGTGTGTGTGTGTGTGTGTGTATTAAAATTACTATGTATGGAAAAGCGAGAATCCTATGCAGCGAAATAATTAAAAAATTCCTCAAAAAAATAATTAAAAATTAAATCTCCTGAGTTTATTTTTATGCGTATCTTGAAATGGTAATAGCCAAATTTCTTTTAACTTATCATTAATCTTGAGCACGAAATTAGTTTGTGTCATTTGTTTTGGGCTTTGAATGGTCGGAGTCATTGGCTATAAGAAGAACTTGTAGTAGTTCAAATTTGTTGATTCCCAGAACATGTGGTAGCTAAACAAATAGAATTAAGGACCATATGGGTGAGGGGGGAAAAAAAATTCATGCATACATGCAAATGCTAAGAAGTTTAATACATTAAGGTAATAATATCTAAGGCAATGATTTGAGCCACAGAGAGAGAGAGAGAGAGAGAGAGAGAGAGAGAGAGAGAGAGAGTAATGAAGTTAAATTTGGACAATTTGTATTGATAAATTTGGCCAGAACCCTATGCAAGACGTAATTCTAGATAAGGGGTAATGTTAGAAATGTCAATATTTGGTCAAAGCACATAACTAACGTCGGTTCCCCAAAACAAAAAAAAAAAATTCTCCTTTATTTTTTAAAGGCCTAATGTCCTTAAATCTTGATGGACAAGGCTTAATGTCCTTAAATCTTAATGTCATTTTCTGACTTTCTGTGTTTGTATATTTAATTAAGAATAAACAATTTTACTTAGTACTCCTCTAATTTAAAATGGTACACCCTAGTTTTACAATTTGTATAAAAAAAATTAGAAAATAACATAAATATTAATTGAAAATCCTAAACGACCTTCCTACTAAAAGAACCTATACTATGCCCTCTTTTTACTATCTGAACCACTACCACAATTGTAAGCTGTCAGCCAAACTACAGCTGAACTAGTTTCAATCAACATCAAGAATTAATGGCAAAAAAATTCATATTTATTTGATATCATCAAAACCAGAACGCCATTTGGCGTCTCCTAATCAACCTCCAAGAAAAAAAATTACATATTCATATCAATTTTATACATACTTTTTATTTTTACATAATTAGAGAACTCACTTCCTGGAAACTTAAAACGATACCGAAAAAAGATAAACTAATATCTGGAAAATTATATGATTGAGTGTGACAATGGCAAGTGTTATGTTAATGCAAATGTATTATCAGCAAAGATCAAGATGGCAACAGGGATGAAGTAGACTGTTAAAGATATGCTGCTGGAAAAAGAAGAGAGCTTGACCCTCCAAGAAAAAAGGGTTTTGCAAAGGAGAAGATTTGAAGGGAAAAATTTTACAGTAGAGCTATACACGTGAAGAAAAATAAAGGAAAGGACTACGTTCTCTGAATCTGTAAGCATCCTAGCCTGCCTAACCAGGTAATGATATGATAATGACTACTAGCTAGCTTTCTAGTCTAGAGATTAATTGAATGTAATTAACATTTTGTGATTGTTAATTGAGTTCAGTTATCGTTATGTGGCTGCGGTCTTTCTTTTCCTTTTTTTTTTTTTTTGGGGTCCCCTCCCTCGTGTTTCTCAGAAGATTAAAGGATTTGTTAATCTCAATTTGGAAAGTTGCATCATATGTTGTAATTTAGCTTGAGTCCTTTTTAGTATGGTTACGTTTCTATGAACTCAATGGAGACACATTCAATTTCCACATATATTAGGAGTAAATTCTTAACAAATGTCATGAATTGAAAATAAAATATTGCTCAGTTTGCAGCTTTAATCGAATCTGATTATCGAAATATCAACTCAATAATCAAATTAATCACCTGATAAGAATGTGAAGAAGGATAAAAAAACAGAAGTATTAAGATCCCGATTATGTTGCTGATTAGTTTCCTAATTTGAATACAAAAACTTAAAACAATTTTCATTGCTCAAATCACTAGCATTCACCTTTTGTAATATCAGTTTAGTCAAAGATTTTGGATTGGCCATTGGAACTTGCTCCAATGATTAGGAGGGCCTTCCTTGTGCAAGGTCGGGGGTTCAGCCCCCGCCTTACATTTGAAAGAGGAGGGGATAATAGGGTAGATGTAGAATCCGGGAGCCACACCCCTTATTATGTGTAGCAAAAATAATATAGAATCACATTCAAAGCACCATTGCGAGTCTCACCGCACTTATGTGAGGCAATATACATTATAATATGAATTGTTGATAAAAAAAAAATTGCTTTGGAAAATCTTGATTAAGACAATTTCATAAATTTAGAAATGTTTAATTAGTGATATTGTTTTTTTTTTTATTATTTAAAGCAACATTGTGTCGAAAGTATGTCTGTGACCCTCTTTTTGTTAATTAATTGTTAATGTGTTTGATTATCGTTAAGCGGCTGCGCAACGTCTTTTATATTTTGTCCCTCTCAGTTCTTGTTTCTCAGAAGATTAGTGGTTGTATAAATTGCAATTTAGTAAGTTGCAACACATATTATAATGGGTTGGGTGTCTTTTTCTAAAGCTACAACTCAAAGCGGAAACTCACAAATTCCACAAAAATGTATGGATAAAAATGTTTTCAAAACGTGGTGATTTGCATTAAAAATATTGGCCATTTGTGTGGATAAGTTGAATTTGCTAACGACATTGAAGTTGCTAGTCAGCTTCCTAATTTAAATGCAAGAAGCAAGAAAAATCGTAGGGGATGGATAATCATTTTGGCTTCAGCATATTTACCTATTGCAATTTGGGTTCACATCAATCTTTTAACGAACAAGTTGAGCACATAGATTCAATGAATTTGAGGAATGGAAATATAGTGACGTTGTTTTTTTAATTCAAATAGATTCAATGAATTGAGGAATGGAAATATAGTGACATTGTTTTATAATTCACTTAAAAGTGACACTTGTCCACATTCTTTTTAATGGAATCCAAATCTTACAAAAGAACAAGTTATATTTACTCCTAAAATCAACTCATAATTGAGTGATGAACACATTTGTATTCTGTACATTGAGCTGTCTTCTAGAATCAACTCACAAACTGCATTGTCAATGCTGTTGAAAATATAAAAGATAAAGGAAAAATTAGGTTCTTTTGACATTCCATTTTGGCAGCCATCATTCTCCTCTTCTTCCTGCCACCTTCTCAGAATGAAAGTTTGCAATTTGGTCTATGGATAGCCTCATGATTGAGTGGCAAGTTTCATGCATTTCAAAAACAACTTCTATATATGCATATAATATTTCGATCGATTAATTAAGATTTTCCCCATTGTAAAGAAAAATCTAACACACATAGTAAAACCAAAATAGAAATCTGGTTGTTACATGCAACTTCCTTGTGCTCTTTTGGTAGTGTACCTACGTTCTACAACTGCAATAATAATAATAATAAAAAAGACATTGGACAGATACCATACCAATCTTATCCTCTTTTCTTAATTTTTTTTCACATAAATCCGTCAAGAAATTATTGCATTCTTGAAAAATTAAGAGCATGTTCTCAACAAATTTTTACCTGATTTTAGCATTTGATTTTAAAAAATTTATTTTGTAATATTTTTAACTACTTTTTTACCCTGTATCTGGCTTTTTTTAAACTAAAATTACCGGTTACTGATTTTCAACATTTCTAAAACTCAAAATCTGTTGAGAACAAACGATGAACAAACTTTTTCCATAAAAAAATTGTGATTAATTATGGGGCTAATCATTTCCCAAGTGCACATCCAGTAATTCAATATATTAAATTCAATTTGGCAAATAATATTTTGTCTTGATTGCATGATAAATACTTGCACGCCGAACTAGATATGAAAACGGTTTGGAAAGGAACCCATTGGCAGAGACCACAAGAGAGCGGCGAGCGGCGCGCGGCGCTATCATTGGATTCAATTCCATGGATAGTCAAACGGTGACAAAAGAGTAGGCCGTTGGTATCAAATTAAATTAGACTAGTCTCCTTGACGAACAAGGCTGGAAAACTTTATATGACATGGATGAGAACGACAAAATAAAGTGACGTGCCTAGAGTCCAAATACTGATTTGCTAGCAGCAACCTTTGAGTTCTTATTGGGTTAAACTGTTATTTGCTTTACCTGTTTTTTTTAAAATAATAATAGAAGTAGTTCTTAAAGAAAATTATTTTTAGGTGGTGTTTGGTGTTGGGGAGTTAGAGAGAGGAATACGTGTTAGTAGTAATGACACCCGTTATTGATGTTCAGAAAATAACTATCACTATCATTCAATCTGAATGAGAATAATTGAGAATTTTATAGTTCTTCCTAAAATATTATTTTATCAAACACATTAACTCTTTTTAGGAAAATAATACACATTTCACTACTAAACCAAACATAGTGGGGGGCAATCGTCAAAACTTATACTAATAATAGGCTCAATGATATTCATAGTGGTAGTTATTGAAGAATTTGAATCAAACTGCTTATTAAATTTTATATTAAATGTATTTAAAGGAAGAAGATATTTTGCAGTAGTGCCATTGGAAGATATATAGTATATATTTTTTAATAGTTTACGAATTAGTGAAAATAAGGTGGAAACAAATGAAAACATTTCAAAAGTCTTTTAATCTTTCGAAAAATCATAATAAATTAATTTGGGGATATAAACCTCTAAAATGCCAAATTTTACAACTTTGGAGATATAATTTGCATTTGATGTAGATTTTGTGCCCAATGTTTTAGCAGTCACACATGAAACCTTTGTTCTTTCATTTTGCTGCCATGCTAGCCTAAATTATCACTCAACTCGGGGAAGCTGAGAGAAATTACGCATGTGCTAATCTACCCTGCTGTTTGTCAATAGCAAATATCATTTTTTCCTACAAAATTCAGGGAAAGTAGTCTTTCTTGGAAGTCCGCATATTTGTTTTATTCATCACATTCTGAGGTAAAATATATTAAATAATCTCAAAAATTAATAATTAAAAACACTTTGAAAAGGTAATCTGTTCATTTTCCATATGCTCCCAATAAAATATCCACGTTTATGTGTACGATGTGTGTGTTTATGTATATAAATATATATTTTGCCCCTAATTTAGCAAGAAAATTTGATTTTTCCTCCAATTCAGATATTATTTAGGGCAAATATTTTTTTTAATTTCTAAAGTTGGAAAAAAAAGAAAAATTAGATTTTTATATGCTAGATTCGTAAAATCGAGGGCTATGGCAACACTTGTGTGCGCGCGCGCACATATTTATTTATTTATTTATATATACACATATACATACATATGTACCAAATTTTCGTACAAATGTCATTATAAACGGTGGAAAAGTATTGCTTTAACTCCAAGCATATCCTTGGTCCTTAGCAAAGAAAACAGGCAGCTAGGAGATTGACTATTATTTGTCTCAATTTGGAGGGTTAAGAGTAGATTTTGATTGTATCTTGTAAGAATGAGAGACGCCAAGAAAAGTAGCTACCTTTAATATGTGTTTCCCAGAAATTTCCATGGAAAGCATTGAAATTTAAAGATACCGAATGGGGTCTAGCACTTAATTGAGAGGTCACTATCTTAATAATAGTGTTCGTTCTTGTTAGAGGACTTTCAAACCTCAAAATCCACATGCTTTTCTCACTCAGTCTTGATGACGTTATTAACACTTGTCCATGGGGGGTTTCCAAGGGGTAGGTATCTGGCCATTTATATATGGCCTTTTTCTAAGGATAATGAAAATCAGAACCCTTTAAAATTTTCGACAAATTGATGTGTTTCCTAATACGTAGAGAACCAAATGAACCCAATTTATGCCTTTTTAGTTTCTTGTTACTGTCACTAACAAATTCAGTTTTTTTTTTTTTTTTAAATATATTGTACTAGGATGTTAAGTTGATAGCCTGATTGAGTCTAATAGCCATTGGATTAGTTGGCTCGAGGTCATTGCAAATGGTATAATAGTATCAAGCACTAGTACAAAATAAATAATTATTTGCAACTAAAGCCTATAAATAATTTTTTCCATTTGGTTCGCCGATATAGAACCTGTAAATAATTTTTTCTATGTCAATAAAGGTCCGTCTGGTTCATGAGCTGGATGAAATTACGAGTCCTAAAATAAATCTCGGATTCATAGTCCCAATTCTACGACACAAGATTTTCTAAAAAATGTGATGGGATTACTTGAAACACGGTGTGTTATTAGTTGTTTTAGCTGAATATCTGATTGTAACAAAGAATATCAAAATAACCCTTGTACTTTATCATTTGCAAAAAAGAAAAAAAAAAAATTGTTATCAAAACGTGCGATAGCTAGTGACCAAGTTGCGTATGTGAAGTTGGCAGCAATATACGATTATGGTAGATAATACGTTCACATGAATCCCAACAGCAGCAAAGCAAAGCAGCTGAAGATCAGAAAGAAAATTGCAATGAAACACGCAACTGATTTGGATAAATGATGACACCTTTAGTCATTTACTTAGACCTACTGATTTGATTTTCTCATAGAATTGCCACTAGGATACAAGAAGAACTTAGGGAGAGTGAGAAGGATAGCAGTACCTTTTCCCTTTTTTATTTTAACCATTTTAAGTTTTGTAAATATATAAAATAATATACCTACATATGCACATGGGGTTTTCTAGACTAACAAGTGGGATTGCTTGATTAATTAGGTAACTTCTTTTCTTGTTTTTCCTAGTATTCCTCAAACCAAAGTTCAATTTCTCTTATGCTACGAATATGGACCATTCCAGAACCATTTTCCAGAATAATAAAGAAATTTAATGCAAAGTGGTCAAGAATATATATATATATATATATAACTTGGAAGCAAAACTACCATAAAAAGAAATAGAGATTTTGATGCAATTATTTATGTATAAAGTACTGACCAAATGGAAGAATATTTCAAACAATCATAAATGGTAGGGATTAATTGAAACAATCTGCTACTAATGAGGACAAAAAAGGGCTGATTCCAGGAAATGAAGAGAAGGAGAAACGTAAAAGAATAATAGAATAGACAATCAACTTCAGAACTCTTTAGTCTGGACTTTATTTTGCATGCCTATGGAATTGGAATATTTATTTAATTAATTTTGGCAAAGAAAAGTTTTACTTACTTATTTGAATGTTCTTCGATTCTTACGTATCAGTCACGAGTTGCTACATGAATACGAAATGTCCATAGTCAGAGCCAATCAAAAGGCAACTTGAAGTCTATGAATTGCACAGCTTGGAATTATTAGAAACTAGGCTAACCCTGAAAAACTTACCCTCATGCTTAAATGTGACAAAATTTTCCACCTGGATTTATCTTCTTTCACTGATAGCCTTTGATTTCAAGTTGAATTACGATTCCATTTAGATTACAAAAAGGAACTAAACTGTCAAATGATCTACAAACATGAGATTTGGTGGCTCAACAACTGGTTGGCGGTCTCTATTTGACCATTTGTGACATTAATTTTGCACTAGTCCAAATTAAATTATGTGCCAAATATTCTCGAGTTTGCCGGATGTGCAAAAAATTTCAGCAGAAAGAAAGCTTGTTTAAGATAAAGATCGTATACCAGGTTACTCTTCCAACTGGTTGTGGACTCAAATCCATATATCAAGACTACATTTTTCAAAAAATAAGCAAACTATTCTTGCCTATTAACTTACATACCCTAGATACAGAAAGCCAAATACCAGTGAGCAGAGTCCATATATATCATTAAGAAGTCAATGAAATTATACTTATCTTGTTATGCTGAACAGAAGCAACTCTCATTCCACTGATAGATTAGAAATAATGGAAAAAGTCAATAATATTCTTCCAATGTAGTTAAGAAGCTAAATCAGAGATGTTTTTCTTTCTTGAACATGAAAGCACACAGCTGCTGTGAACACGATTCTGCCACAGCTGAGCATTTTTACCATGAAACCATCATTTATTAACATTTGTAAAGGAATGTGCTTCAAGAATTGGCGGTAAGTTTCTTGTAATTTCTAATTTGGAATGATCGACTCAAAAATTAGCATACTTGGTTTTACGTACGAACGAGGGCATTTACCATAAAGATTTTTTTTTTTTTTGATAAATACCATAATGAAAAATTGAAGCATTTAACTTATAAAGAGCCAAGTAAACTGAGGTCAGAAAATCTTATCTATTGATGTCATCAACTGTCTGACCAGGCCGCCCATCTTCTTTTGACCCACGTGTGGAATTTTCTTATTCTTCCAACCATTAAAAAAATAAATACTCACAGAAACTAAGACATCCTCTTTGGACCCTAATTCAGGCCACAAAATCATTCTCCTTCCAATTTTTGCATCTAACAGTTATTTTCATAAGCGTCAAAAAAAAAAAAAAAACAGTTATTTTCATAATATTCAAGAACCGACCCACCCCCAACCCGGGCCCCCGGGGGGCCCACTCCCACCCCTCCCCTGCATCCCTGGGTATATAAAGGAGGCTAGTCCTCAAGCATGTTCAACTAAAACCACAGAAGTCACCAATCTTTTACAACATCCAAAGCAGAGAATCCAGTTCCCACAGAAATATAAATGGATTCATCTGTCTTCCTTTCTATGATTTCTAGCTTATCCTCTGATTCATCCATGGGATCAGTTGATTCTGTTCAGTGGGATGGCCAAAGTTTCCACAATTCACTTCCTTTCAATGAAAATGACTCTGAAGAAATGCTTCTCTACGGTCTGCTAGCACAAGCACAGGCAGGTCGCGAAACATCTGAAACCAATTCTTCTGATCAAATTAAGGAAGATGAAGTTAGTTCGAAATCAGGGGAAAAGCCCAAGAAGGAAAAAGCATATAGGGGTGTGAGAAGGCGGCCTTGGGGAAAATTTGCTGCTGAGATAAGGGATTCAACTAGGAACGGCATAAGAGTATGGTTAGGCACATTTGACAGCGCAGAAGCTGCTGCTTTAGCTTATGATCAAGCTGCTTTTTCAATGAGAGGTCAAGCAGCAATCCTTAATTTTCCAGTCGAAAGAGTTCGCGAATCGCTTATGGAAATGAAGGCTACTATTGAAGATGGATGTTCTCCTGTTGTTGCATTGAAGAGAAAACACTCCATGAGGAGGAGAAATGTGACCAAAAAGACTAAACCAAGGGAAGTCAAGGTAGAGAACTTAGTGGTGTTTGAGGATTTAGGCAACGATTATTTGGAAGAACTTTTGAGGACAAGTTAAAGAGGCTAGGCCAAGAAGAATCAAAGATTCAAATCTAGTCATTCATTTTAACCATCTCTTCTTTTCTTCTTTGTATCTTTGGTTGCATAATGCATATCCTCTGTGATAATTTTGTAAAAATGTTTCTTTTGTTTACTGAATGTAGAATATCTTCTCAAGACCACTGTTTGTACTTTTAGAAACATTTAATAAGTGAATTAGGCTATCAATCGGCTTGGGCTTGGGCTTGGGCTTGGGCTTGGGCTTCAGCTTCGGCTTCTGTACCCTATTTCGTGTACCAATCTCTGTCCCACTTGTTCTTGCAGATGCATGTGAATATACTACATGATATGTTCAAGAATTACACTAAGTATGAAATTATTAGAAGGTAGGATATAAATTGTTACAAAAGGATCCGTAGTTCTATTAATCTCTTGTTCTTATCCTGCTGCCAAATTCAAAGATACTAAAAAATTGCAACATGCAAACAAGAAAGCAGACTTCACAGGTTGGTAGTCATAACATCATTTACCACTGTAAGCAAAAGTTCTTCTATCCCACCGAATTTTTAACCAGGTTATTGACAATATGAATTGTTATGGCTGCCGACATCAAGATTTATGAGAGTTTTTATGATGTCTTCTTCTCAGTGGGAGTAAGAGTCGGATTATTCAAATACTCCAGCAGTTTCAGTGTAGATTAAATAACAAAGTATTTACATTTATAACACTATTTTCTTTTCGTTTTAAATACCAGATTCAAGAAAATTATTGTGCCTTAATTAATATTCATGGTCAAACAACTTTTCCAAATCCCTTTTACTTTCTCCAGAAAAGGAAAAAAGGACCAACAGAAAAACAAATAAAAAAAGAGAAGAAAACTTAAATGACTTAATTAATTACTTCTTCCTAGTAGCTTTTGTCATAATAAGGTAATACATATATTATTTTGATAAGATGCTGTCCTTATCATTATTAAAGATCGAAAAAGAATTTAGCCTAGTGGGCCAGAATTTTTCATAAACAATCAACATAGATTTGCGTAGAATGCAGTATGGAACTGTTTTTTTGTCAAGATGTGCTAATAGGTTCATTCGTAACAACTGTTTTGGTCTAATGTCTAAAGGGGAAACAAGAATGAACTCAGAATCTTCTCCAGCAGTTGAGTCATATGTATTAGGTAGAGCAACACACCTTACTTATTCGATAAATTTGCTTTTGTAGTAGGGCCATGGAATTAGGTAGAATAGCACATGTCTAATTTTTAAAACCAGCAGTTCATAGGGAGGACCAATATAATAAATTGTGTATCTTCTGCAAGTATGAGTCAGGCTTGAAAAATACGTGCATCACCTAAGCAGATAATTTAACAGAAATATAACAGAGAAATGAGCTCAGATTAAACAAAATGATCAGGAGATCAGAATATACAAATTTCAGGTTTGTAAGCATTTTACAAGAAAATATTTACAGAAAAAATAGAAAAAGAAGTTATCGGAAAAGCCACCTAAATAAAAAGTGCATGGCAAAGGAGAATTCTCGTGACCATTTGTATGTCACCTGCTTTCCAGTCTGTAATTGTATGGTAAAGTTCAAGTTTATTACTACATTCTCAATAGTTCTGGTCAAAGATCAGTTCAAATTCAAAGTCTTAACCATCACTATCCTGATTACTTAAGGGCATTCGCATTTGAATTTTCCTCTTGTTTAAGGTAAAAAATGCAGCACAAGGTCACAGTCCTGTTTTGTCCACAAAAGCTGAGGAAGTGAACACTAATTACTTATAGATGATTAAATGAATCCAGTCATTTAATGGCCCCCAGAAACATTTTTTTATTATGCTGAGGTAGTATTTTCCATATTGACTAAATGATCTCTGAACTGTGCGCAAAAGCATGCGCTACTGAACTCTCACTGAGACTCGGACACAACAATTCTCAAATAGTTGTCTGATTACATTTGATTTGAATTGATGCACTAAAGAAACAGTCTGATTTTGTTTTCATTAGCTCTACATGCAATTGCTTGATTCTTATAGAATTGCTCTGGTCGTTAAACTGTGTGACAATGGTTAAATAAGTCCAGGTTGTTTTGTAAGTCAATAAATTCACTGACTAATTTGATATAGCAGTAGAACAGAAGTGCTAATCCCAGAAGTTTTAAGGTTTCGTAGCCCTCGATTAATGACATCAAAGCCCCCTTTCCTATGCATCATTAATCATTAATGCTTGTGAATGTGGTACTTTGGATGGAGTCACATTTAATTAGATCCAATGCTGTCAGGATCGCTGAATCGATAACAAAGATAATAGCGAAGTGTCATCAGACACTAACAAACAAACAGAGAGATTCTCAGGAATAAAAGCACCCAAAGTTGCAGTACCTTTTTGTACTATGGCTATTGAGAAGAATTTGTTATATGAAATGCGTTGCTGATGAGACGGATATCTAATTTCGGATGCGTACATGCATTAGACTAAATCTTTTGGATGGTGAAATTACTTTTACATAAATGAGGTATCAGAACAGTTGATAAAATAGTTCTGCATTAGCTGTCGAAAACACATTCATTGGCAAGTTAATAAATGGTTGGTAAGATAAAAAATTTTGTCTATTCACCTTAATGGCCAGCAATGGAAGCATGGTTCACCTTTTTTAGGAAGTAGACTAGTAGGAGGGGATAATGCTTAATCAATGATGTCAAAATCCTAGTACCTAATGTGACTAGTTAATTAAAGGATTGATGTATCTCTTGATCCTGTAGTTTCACCCTTAGCTAATCCGAGTTGAATTCTTTAGAAGAAATCTCAGACAACATTAAACCTCTAGATGTGTAATAATCATTAAAAATTAAATTCTTAAACTATAATACTACAAGTCATTAGTCTAAAACTCATGATAATTTTGTTACTAATAATTCAATTGATATTTACACTAGGACAATTTTCAAAGGACGTGTTCATTACTTAGTGTTCTGCACAATTACGTAAAGTTCCAGGATGCTTTCAAAGTAAAAGTTATCATGCCACAGTCATGTCCTGGTTCAAGATTCACTCTGTGCTCGGTTCTATACATTGGAAGGTACTCAAATATATTATAAAAAATCATTAGCTTGGTAATCCAGTAGAATTTAATGACATTGAACTTGATCAATCACAGGGCACATCGTCCCCCAACCTCACCAGAAATATGAAACGAATCTTGGAGTTTTTTAATCGAATACCACTTAAAGATTTGTTTTGTAACGAGTTATTGCTCAACAATATAGTAGATGAACTAATTCTTTCCCTGAATACTCAATGAACATGTGTACTAAGAAATCTTCGTTCCCAGCAAATAACTGTCACGCCTCGTGCCCCGAGGCTTGGCACCTGTCATGTCCTAGACTACGCTAGAACACAAGTCTAATCGATACAAAACTTAAAACAATCAACTATGGCTTAATACAAGAAGGATAATAGTCCAAAAGAATGCCATTCCATTCATTCCAAAAATACACTATCCAATTTATAATTCCATTGCCCCATTAACAAAATAGTTGGGGAATACATGCATAACCTAATCTATACCAAAAGTATGGCTATACATCAAGGAACCCAAAATAACCTCATTCAAAGTCTATACTAATCTATAAACTATGAGGCCCAAAAGTCCTGCCAATCCTCTTCTACAAAATCATCCCTTGTGAAGTCAAAGAATGGGGTGAGTGATAATTCACCTAGCAAGTAGTAAAAGATCTCTTTGAGGCTTAAGCTTGTTACACATAATATAGAATTTCAATTCAAAATCAAGGTTTATCATCATTCATAAATACGTGATCAATTTATAAACAATACAATTCCAAAGCATAACATATATCAATTCAAGGAGAGCTCAAGTACTTAGTCGACAAATAACCTTGGATATCCAGTTGTTAATTATGGCTCGATTAATGTGGTTCAAAACCAACTACCACCCAGTTGGTCCGGTTCAAAACTAACTATCACTCAGTTAGTACAGTTCAAAGATTTTACTACAAATACCAAAGTTAAGAAACTAATCCCGTCACAATCTATTTCATATACAAGAGCTGAATCACATATGCATTCAAATAATCATTTAGACCACGTATACTTATTTTATAGTGAAACAGGAATATAGCCAAACTCAAGCCCAATTGTATAGAAATTAACATTTCAAAACTTTACAATTATCAAAGTACATTTTCAAAAACAAAGAGAATCAAGTACTACTTATCTCAATCCAAGACTAGTTCAAGTAATCCAAGTGGGGGTAGGCACCGTCATCGCCTAAAATATACAATATAACACCCAATCATCCTCTAAAACTACTAAGGAAACATAAATAACTCGATTATAATGTCCATGTCCAAAATAGAGTGTAAATATTATGAAAGAAAGCGACTCGCAGTTAGACCCTATCGAGTCACACTCGTAGATCCCAAAAGACCTAGCCGTGGCTCTCAACAGAAGCTGAGCTGCGGCCTTCCACCTTTCAACTGTGACCGCAGCTTCATCTAGTCCTGCCCACAGCTTAGTGGGCAGAGACTAGATGCGATCTCACAGCCCATGAGCTGTGACCGTGGCTCCAATGGCTCCATCCATGACTCATCAAGCAGAGACTTGCCGTGGGTAAAGGCTCATTGAGCCTTGGCCACGTCTCAGCACACAACACCCACGGCTCACCTATGAAAAATCTACAAAACAACCTTCAATCACCCATCCCTCAATCTATTCCTTTCCAACGAAACCCAAGCATCAAAGACACACAATATAGCAAGATAAGGTAGTAACAAAGTGCATTAAGCTCAAGACATTCATAAATCATAAGTTCAAGACATCAATTTACCTATCCATCCATCATACACTTCATCCACAACCTCCTAGCAATGGAAACAACCACACACACACGCAACACACACTAGCATAACGCACAAGGCTATGAAAGCATAAAAATATCCCAACTCTCTAATCTATCCTTAGTACCAAGCCTTAACCTAATTCTACCAAAAGAAGAGGAATTGGTCTTAAGAGGAATTACCTTGAATGGAAGATTGAGTGATAGCTTCAACACTCCCTCTACTTGCTCCCCTTCTAGTTGAAAGCTCTTCAATGTTTTCTTCAAGTAGGATTAGAGGAAAAGAGCAAAGAAATCTTTAGAGAGAAATAAAAGAAATTGGGGGAAGAAGAAGGAAAAAAAATGAAGAAGAGAAAATGCCCCAAGGTTATTTGGGCAATAAACCAATTTGAGAAAATTTGCACCCTAGCCCTCTCTCATTTTAAAATTCACATTTTCACCCAATAAGTCAAAAGACATAAAAGTCCAACAAGGTCCCTAGTATTACAATAACTGTGTAATTGTCGTCAATGAGCGTCCTACTATTATAATGCTTGTTTGCACTTTGGAAAATAGTTAGATACTCCATTCAATCTGAGGGAAAGATGAGAGCTCAGTTCCCAAGCCATTCATAAGCATCCTTTGGAGAAACAGCTTTTTCACGTTGCAATAACTTTGTGATCTTTAAACGAAAAAGGAATTGATTAATCATGAAATTAGTCCAGAGGAAATGTTACCAACCCAAATAATAGTACTAAATTTGGTGTAAAAGAGAAAGATCTGAACAGCAAACTTAGCATAAAAAGGATGACGCTCTTTGCTTCAATACTAGCTAAATAGAAACCAGAAAGATCAGCAAAATACTAGTATAACCCCTTTTTCTTTTTTCATTTTATTTATTTATTTTTTTGGTAAACATCCTGATTGCTCACGTCCACGATTCATTTTCTTCATGTTTTATCTTATTTGCCTTAAAAAAACAGCTAATTAACAAAGCTTCAGTTGTAGATTATTTGACATTAGTTACAAGATGCATGGTGCTTCCTACAAGCGATTTCCTTGTAGAACCTGATGAAAACCCCAGGACCACTGCATTTCTGTTTACAAATAGCTGCATTTCCTATGTAACCTATTCAAAATCAGTTGAAGTTGGAGATACAGAGCACTACCTGTCCAACATATTATTGCTGGCAGCCTTTCTGAAATTCAATCAACCCCATTAATTTCTCGGGTTCCTGTGATGTAGAATGCTTTTCTGATATTCTGCCAAATCATCACCAGAACTATCTGTCCTAATCAACTTGTACAAGGATTTGATTGAGGATAAAGTTGCTTTGAAGGCTTCTTCTCGGGTCCGTTTCTTGGTTCCTTGCTTCATTAACAGCTCAACCGAAGGAACATCAAGCTGGTCCGATAACATTTCTTTGCAGGTTTTATGGCTATGAGAGCTGCATAATACACGTTTATCTGTGCATCTCTTTTGTGATTTAATTCAAATATCTAGATTTCATGGAGTTGAAATAGGTCAAATGAGACCATGGTATAAGTTCCATGTAAGATGTACTCTCTTTATAGAGATAACACCAGCTGACAATGGTTTACCACATCACCCGAATCTGCGACTTATCGCCCGAGTCATAACTGGAATAGAGCTTACTGTTACGATACTGTTACCCGCATCGCTTTTAGAACTAAATCGGATATCACCAAAAAATCGGCACTATCGGTCGATATGAACGGTATAACACCGTATCGGTGAAAATCGGCCGAGATCTCTACGATATGTACCGTTATGAGCTCAAAAAATTTGGAAAGGTAAACACGATTCTTGCTAACCTCTTCTTTAATAACAAAACAGTAAAAAGAAAACAAAAAGTTTGAAAAATAATAATGAAAATGTTGAAATAATCAATCAAAAATTAACTTTTTCACCCGACCATATAAAGTAACGGGAGTGCAAATTGGAGTTAAGTATTAAGCATATATCATAACCTTAAAAGAGAAAATCCATCTTGTACCAAAAAATTTAACCCCATCGTCTCTCTCTTTCTTTCTTGCCCACAATATTTTAAATCAAAAGGTAAAAAATTATTATTACACTACATAGATTTTTTTTTTCAATTTTGCAATCTTTTGTAGATCTATCATCCCAATTCAATCAAAAGTTCTTATTGATCACTTTATGATGAAAATGCTTATTGAGAATATGATAAAATGCTTACTTATTATGTCTTTGTATTTTATAATATGATTTGATAGCTATATATTTCTTTGATGTATTGAACTAAATACTATTACTTTCTGTGTAATTTTTATTATACTATATAAGATATAATGGTTTTACTCTTATATTTAAATTTTGATGTCATATAAAATTGATACTAAAATCATTTATTGCTAATATTATAATTTCTATAGTTACAGCAGCATTACTTTATTTAAATAATTAATGGCTGTATCTGCAAATATAGGTATTTAGTACATTTAATTTGATAATTATATTTGTTGTGGTATTTTTTATTTTTAGGAATTTTTTTAGATTTTTTGAAAAATTTTATATGCTATAATGTGCGTATCACTCGATATTTGACCAATATGCCGCGACGGATGTGAAACAATGGTGATCACGAGACGACCACGATCTGCGACAGCGAACCATGCTGACAAAAGTACAATGGAATGTCCGCATTCTCTGATCTCAAAGATAGACTCAGCTCAAATCTCACAAGGGAAAGCTAGTAAACAAGCTATTAGATTATTTGATGATTTTTTAAGTCTTTCACCATAAGAATTTTCCACTATCGTTAAGACTAAAGAGTCTTCCATAAACAGATTACAATCGTCGTGGAACCACAGTCCCTTGACAACTTTTAAACATATATGAAACCTTAGATTTCCGCACAAGGAAGTCTAATAAAGAGGGGTTTTACCAACAAAATTATCGTCGCATAAGAACCACCCTTAAGCCCATGGTTTGCCGTCGCAAGTCACGGTAGCATTGCAGTTGCCATTGTTTCATATCCGTTGCAACATATCGGTCAAATATCGAGTGATACGCACATTATAGCATATAAAAATTTTCAAAAATCTAAAAAAATTACTAAAAATAAAAAATACCATAAAAAATACAATATTAAATTAAATGAACTAAATACCTATATTGTCATATTTAACCACTAATTGTTTAAATAAAGTAATGCTGCTGTAACTATAGAACTATAGTATTAGCTAATAGATAATTTTAGCATTAATTTTGTATGACATTAAAACTTAAATATAAGTGCAAAACCATCATATCTTATATAATACAATAAGAATTACACAAAAAAAGTAATAGTGTTTAGATCAATACATCAAAGAAACATATATCTATCAAATAATATTATCAAATACAAGGACATAACAAGTAAGCATTTTCACCATATTCTCAATACGTATTTTCATCATAAATTGATCAATAAGAACTTTTGATTGAATTAGGATGATAGATTTGCAAAAGCTTGCAAAATTGGAAAAAAATCTATGTAGTGTAATAATAATTTTTTATCTTTTGATTTAAATTATTGCGGGCAAGAAAGAAAGAGAAAGATGATGGGGTTGGATTTTTTGGTACAAGATGGATTTTCTATTTTAAGGTTATGATATATGCTTAATACTTAACTCCAATTTGCACTCCTGTTACTTTGTATGGTATGATGAAAAGGTTAATTCTTAATTGATTATTCCAATGTTTTGATTATTATTCTTCAACTTTTTGTTTTATTTTTACTATTTTGTTATCGAAGGAAGATTTTAGCAAGAATCATGTTTACTTTCCCAAGTTTTTTGAATTCATAACAGTACATATCGTCGAGATCTCGGCTAATTTTCACTGATACGGTGTCATACCATTCATATCAGCCGATATCGTCAATTTTTCGGTATGTATCCGATTTAGTTCTAAGAGCGATGCAGGTAATGGTATCGTAACGGTAAATTCCATTCCAGTTATGACCATGGTTCAAAGACTCGGCCGAGTCGGAGATGACTCGGCCGAGTCGTCACCGGAACGGAGGTTTCCGATTTGAAACCGCTCCGATACTACTCGGAGACGGAGAACTCGCCGATAACTCATCGAAAATCGGTTGATTCGGACCGAGTTGCCACCGAGTTGAAAATAATCGGCCGAGTCATAACCGAGTCGACCGAGTCAACTCGGGCCAAACCCCAAAAAGGCACCGATGGCCACCAAAGACCACCACCATCACAGCCCTCAACAGCCATTAACACCACTACACAATCACTAAATCACAGATAAACAACCGCTAGCCAAATCATCACAAAAAATAGACACATAATAATCTAAAATCACTACCAAAGCAAAACCAAAATCATCAGTAAAGCAAAACCATCAAGACAAAACCACAGATGATAGTCGAGGGCTAGAGAGGAGGGGGTAGAGAGGCAGTGGTTGATGGCAAGGAAAGACAGAGGAAGAGAGGGAGGGACGATTCTAATAGGGGTCGAGAAAGGGAGAGACAAAAGAACAGGGAGTCGATGCGTGATGGGTGGTGGGACAGAGACACAGATAGGTGGTGGATGGTGGTTGGCGGTTGGGCGATGGGTGGAGAGGAGAGGGAGAGCCAAAGAGAGGTGACGAGAAAAGGCACTGGCGTGTGCCAGAGATGACGAGGAAGAAGGGGGGCGGTGTTTGGGAATTAGAGAAAAAAGATAAAATTTAGGATTTTAATTAAGAGAATAAATAGGAAATTAGTTTAGATTAGAAAATAAAAATTAAAAAATTAATATCTTTTTTAACTAACCAAATCTTAGAAGATTTTTTGAACAGTATAAACTCCTGACATTTTTATTTTCAATTTCGAAACAATTATAAAGCTGTGAGCATGCACTAAAAAAATTAAGTATTTTAACTACTCTTCTATTTACTTTTATAATTGTTACTTTTAAAATTATGTTATGCACTATTTTGATTTTATTTGTGATAGTATGTGCATTAAATGCTTAAAGATATGTTTTATATCGGTAAAAAATGTATATTTTAAAAATTTTTCTTTACAAATTTTTTTGATTATTTTTGTTTAGCATATTTTATATTTTGAATGATTATTTATAATTTTAAAATAAAAATTATTTTAAAATATGCGTCTCGCCGAGACCGAGACCGATACTGCCGAGTCCGAGGTGAACTGGTACACGCCGCGACCGCGACCGCGACTTTGAACCATGGTTATGACTCAGGCGATACGTCATGAACTTGTAACGGTAAAGCCATTGCTGATATTTCGGTTACTTCAAGGACATGATCGTGATTCTCTACAGAATTCTTGAACGTTCTGATGTTTAAGAACTTCAGAAGAAATGTTGGGAAATGAAGAAGTATGAAGAACTAGATTCCGCAGGCAGTATGACGAGAAAACTAAGCTTGGTGGATAGGGAAAAGGTGAAGTTGAAAATATTGAAGAAAAACTGTGACTAAGGCAAGAAAGGCCTTGGAGAGGTACAATCGCGATTTTTATTTTTTCTTGTATGATAAGGCAAGAAAAGCCCTGAAGAGGTACAATCGCTATTTTGATTATTTCTTGTATGATCATGTGTCTGATTCCTCTTTTTTTTTTTTTTTTTGGCTGAGATTTCTCAGGCTGATATGGAATTATATAATGCTGGTAATCTATATAAGATCAGCATTGAATCTAAATGGTGTCCATCTTTACTCTTCGTATGATAAAGCAACTCTAATTTGTGACGTGAGACCTATATGGAATACCAAGACGTGGAAAATGCACATCATGCATTTATGATTAGCGACAGGCTAAGAAAAGAGGTCCGCATCCCACCTATAAGGTCTTGGAGTTGCCAAAGATTTACATTTGCGTTAATAAATGGCATCAGTTTCTATTCACGATGGTGGCATCAATTGCCATGAATCGTTACAAGAAGTTGCTTTACAAGCATGAAAAAGAACATGTATCTTGAATATGTGAAGAGTGGGAAATCCACAATTGCTGCAGGAGCATTGCTTCCACACGAGATTATCAATTCTTTGAAGGATAAAACAGGTTCAGAAGTTGCAGAACCTCAATGGAAAAGAATGGTGGATGACCTTGCCCAAAAGGGAAAGTTGACAAATGTTATGTCAAGATGTGATGTATCAGCAACGATAAATGGTATTCCAATGGCTCTTGGGCTGCTCATTTCTGAACTAAGTGAAGACATATAGGAGGGAATTCTGATAACAGTGAAAATCCTGAGCTTCAAACGGTTGAAGGATAAAGTCTTGAAGAGAAAACATGGTCTATAATTTTAACAGCGTATGAAGTGGGGAATGAACATAGATTTTCAAAAGGTGTTTGATAAAATCTTGGAAGTTGCTGTAAGAAAGGCAGCTGAATGATAATAAGATGATAAATAGGCTATTTATGTTCAGTGATATGGAGCTTCATCAAGCGTCATAACATCCTTGGGAGGCTGATTACAAAGTAATACAAAGAAAGTTTAACCAAAACGGTTATCAGAAAGTGCCTGACATAGTGTTTTGGAACCTCAGAAACTCAATTATAACTCCTGTGCCTAGTGACCAAGAAGGGATGGCTCTTGTCAGTGAATTCTCGAAGAATCTTGTCACATTGTTTTTTGAGGAGGGCGGGATCATGAACCCAGAAATTTGTCATCTATGATTGAGAAATAGATGCATATAATGTCATCATTTTGCTTTGAATTAAAGGAAATTATTTGTCTGAGCTGATTTTTGATTTCTTATGCAACTTCGTTCATGATAATGCGAAGTGCAGCTAATGCATTTTCTACCTACCTGTTTCATGGTTTCTTGTGTGGTTTTGGATTGTACAAATTTAATCAATATTTAGTCAAATTAACATGAAGTCTAATTTTCTGTTTAAGGCCATTACAAGATTCATGGCATTTGCATATGCATTTTAAACTAAATTGCTTCAAGTCCTCCTTTTACCTGTGGTGTCTTCCCCCACTTTAACTCCCCTTTGTCATAACTTATCAAAGCAAACTGTCAATTCTACATAGCATTCAGGCAATAACCACTGAATTGTTGGTCCAAAACTTGATCATTAATCACCAATGAAAGGTGCATATGTTCGAGGTACTGAATACGCGTGTGACGTCTGTTAAAACGCAGTGAAGCCATGAAGAATGTAGCGAATTCCAGCAAATAAGGAATTGTCAATCATACAGAAGTTAGTGCATTGAAAACAAGGGGATTGATGATAGAAACTTAAACAAAAATGCACATTTTAACACACTAACTTGATCTCTTTCAATGCGAGAATTTTCTTCTTACCAATATCTAAGCAACTCAGAATTTTCTTCTCAAGAAAATTAATGAATGTTACCCAGTATAATGTAAATCAATTCCAATGTGGCATGAAGACATAATCAACTGGAATACTTTGATCTGTTTTCACAAAATTCCATGTGCTTAGCATCTTTTACATGCCTTCCTTGCGTGATTTTGCAGCATTTAACCATCCCAGAATCTTATTCCAACTTTCTCAATGAAACCTTTGATATGAAAAGTGCACACCACATGCTCTCGTAGAATATTAAAAATGAACTTTGAAAATGATAACGAAAGACACGACATCACCAAAAAAAGTGCAAAACAACTTAATAATTTTCTATAAAAACTTGACACCTTTTTTAACGAGTCTTTGGCTCCGTTTGTTTGGTTTTGTTCTTAGAAACATGTCTTTTAAAAATTTTACAGACATTTTTTAACTAACTTTTTATCTCAAAAATATATTTATCCAAAAGAATTTTTAAAACTGCTACAGTAATATTTTTCAAAAGGTAACTCAAAAAATTACCATCCAAATGGAGCCTTGTTACTAAACATTTTCTTAACTTCTTTTTGTGCGTTTCTAAAAGGGTTAATAAAACTTTGTCCCCCGAAAGGTATAGAGAAGTCACAGTTTGCTCCCCTATATTTAAATATATACATTTTGCCACCAAATCTGTTAGGTGAGAGAAAATGTAATTAAAAGAAATAGTCAAATGACACAAATACCCTTGATTTGACAAAGAGAAAAATATTGAAAAAAAAAAACCTTAGCTGTTACAATATTTTTTTTAAATATTTCTAAAAAAATTTCAAATAAAGTAAACTATTGAATTTTAGATAAATTAAATATGAAAATTGGTAACAAGAAATGTGACAATAATATTATAAAAGATTATACTACTAAATTTTTGATAAATTAAACATGAAAAATAGCTAACAAGAAATGTGACAATGGTATCATTAAAGATTATACTTCTTGCACTCTTAGAGAGGGCCTCTACTACTTTTTTACCAAATAAAAATTACACTGTTTTGAATGCAAAGCTAAAACTAAGATTTTTGAGGTTGTAAATTAAGAATTTTTCTTAAACCAAGAAAAAATAAATCAAAAGTTCAATTTTAGCTTTGTATCCATATAATGCAATTTTTATTTAGTAAGAAAATAATAAAGGTTCTTTCCAATAGTACAAAAAATATATTCTTTTATCGTATAATTGTCACATTTCTTATTAGATATTTTTTATATTCAATTCATCTACAATTCAGTAGTTTATCTTATTTAGAAGTTTTTCAGAAATATTTTTAAAAAAATATCGTAATGACTAAGTTTTTTTTTCCTTGAAAATTCCTCTTTGAGAAAATAAGAGTATTTGCGTCATTTAATTATTTTATTTAACTACACTTTCTCTTATCTAAAAGGTTATGGGGCATATATATATATATATATATTTTTTTTTTTTTAAAGTTAGGGGGCAAAATGTGACTTCCTTGTACATTCAAGGGGCAAAGTGTTATTAACCCTTTCTAAAATTTGTCCCCTTCTCGTTAAGAAAAGCTTGCATTGGACCAATTAGAGATGGCAAATTCTGACACGACTCGAAAACCCGACACGAATCTAAGTCGAAAATAGCGGATTTAGATTGGAGTTTCGCGAGTTAAACCCGACTGATCTACAAAGAAAAATAGATCAGGTTCGGATTGACCCGCGAACCAACAAAAAAAAAGCCTAACATTTTGTAGCTTTATTTCACCCATTCACCTTCAAATACAAATTTCACTCATTAGATAATTAATCAAGTAAATTGTAAAAGAATTGAGAATCCTACCTAGGTTTACAAAGAGTATTTTGTAAGAGAAATTAAGTGTATGTTAGTGAGTAACTTTGATATTAGTGTGTGCAAAAAATATGTTTGATCATTTTTTGTATGTGTTTTATCTCTTTTCTTTTTTTTTCTTTTCTCTTTTCTTCTTCTTCTCCTTTCTTTTTTTTTTTTTCAGATCAATTAGTCGAACCTGTCAACCCGTGACGGGTTGTGTTTGGTTGGCTATTTTCATATTAACGAGTTAGATTTGGGTTGAAGGCGTGACTGTTATACTCAGTAACCTGCCAACTTTAGCAGTTGCCACCCTCAATGCGAGGTCGATTTTCAAACTCCTGTAGAAGATGATCATCTAGTCTTCCAACACCGAATGTAGAGTATTCCAACTTCTCATTTCTGGTCCCCTCCTATAAAAGCTCAACTGCTGACAGCCAGAACCCTTGACCCCATCATTCATTCCAAAAATCAAGAATGCCAACAACCTGCCACCTCCTCGGACCACCAGAGCTCCACAATGCAGCACCACCAACCTCCGCCGTACACGGCGGCGAAACCACCAACCAAACCCCTGCAATTTTGCAAGAAAACCCTTTTAATTTCCCCACTGAAAATCCCACATCACAAGATCTCATTTCCATCATAACGACCCAAGCCAAAGAGATAAACCTTAATCACCCCCAACATGCTTTTATGGGTTTGACTGAAAACTTGTCCCCAACTTTTCTATCCACTGGAAACCCATGTTTGGATTTCTTTTTCCATGTGGTCCCTGACACCCCACCTGAAGATCTGATCGGACGATTGGAATTGGCCTGGGCCCACAACCCGTTGACCACCCTGAGACTGATCTGCAATCTGAGGGGTGTTAGAGGGACTGGAAAGTCTGATAAGGAAGGGTTCTATATGGCTGCTTTTTGGCTGCATCATTTTCACCCTAAAACCTTGGCTTGTAATGTTAAAGCCATTGCTGATTTTGGGTACTTTAAGGATTTTCTTGAAATTCTTTATAGGATTTTAGGAGGCCCTTTGATTAGACAGATTGAAAAGAGTGAGAGGATGGTGAAAAAGAGTGGAAATGAGGTGGGAATCAGGAGGGTGATGAGGATGAGAGGAGGGAAAATCATAGGAAAATCCAGGCCTGAGAAGGAAAACCAAAATGAGGAGAAAAAGGAGAAAGTAGTGAAGAGTTTGGAGGAGATTAGAAAGGAGAATGAAGAGAAGAAAGAGAAGGCAAGGGTTTTGAGGAGGGAAAAAGAAATAAATAAAGCAAGAAAAGGTTTGGAAAAGTATAATCATGATGGGAATTATAGGTTCTTGCATGATACAATTTCAGATTTTTTTGCAGAACTTTTGAGGGCTGATGTTGAGAATTTGAGCGCAGGGAAACTTGGTGATATTAGTTTGGCTGCAAAGTGGTGTCCAACTGTTGATTCTGCCTATGATAAGGCCACTTTGATGTGTGAAAGCATTGCTAGAAAATTGTTTCCTAAGGAGAAGTATTCGGAATATGAGGGAATTGAGGAGAGTCATTATGTTTATAGGGTGAGAGATAGGCTGAGGAAAGAAGTTCTTGTGCCTTTGCACAAGGCATTGGAGTTGCCTGAGGTGTATATGAGTGCAAATGAATGGAATTTGCTTCCGTACAAAAGAGTTGCCTCTGTTGCAATGAAGAATTACAAGGAGTTGTTCTTAAAGCATGATACTGAAAGGTTCAAGGCGTATCTTGAGGATGTGAAGGGTGGGAAAGCGAAAATCGCGGCTGGTGCATTACTTCCCCATGAGATTATTGGTGCATTGGAGGATAAGGATGGTGGGGAAGTAGCAGAGCTTCAGTGGAAAAGAATGGTTGATGATATGGTTACGAAGGGGAAATTGAGTAATTGTATGGCAGTTTGTGATGTTTCAGGTAGTATGTCTGGGATACCGATGGAGGTGTCTGTTGCCCTTGGGGTTTTAGTATCTGAATTGAGTGAGGAACCATGGAAGGGCAAACTGATTACATTCAGCGACAATCCTGAACTTCAGATCGTTGAGGGTGAGACCCTTCTGGAAAAGACTCAGTTTGTGAGAAGAATGGAGTGGGGTATGAGCACAAATTTCCAAGGTGTATTTGATAGGATTTTGGAGGTTGCAGTGGAGGGGAAGCTGAGAGAGGAACAGTTGATAAAGAGAGTGTTTGTTTTTAGTGATATGGAATTTAATCAAGCATCACAGAATCCTTGGGAGACAGATTATCAAGCCATACAGAGGAAATTCAGGGAGAATGGTTACCAAACTGTGCCCGAGATTGTGTTCTGGAACCTTAGAGATTCAAGGTCCACTCCAGTTGCGGCTAATCAGCCTGGTGTTGCACTTGTGAGTGGTTTTTCTAAGAATCTGCTGACCATGTTCTTGGAAGGTGGTGGAGTTGTGAACCCCGAAGAGGTTATGGAGCTTGCTATTGCTGGTGAAGAGTATAAGAAACTAGCTGTATTTGACTGACAATTCTGTTCCTAAGAACTTCCATTTTGCTAGGTTACAGCTGCCTGATGTTGTTTTTGGTTTGCTAATACTTGGATACACGTTGGGAATATTTACAAGGCTAATGTGATACATATCTCTGGAGTTGTCTGAACTTTTCATGGTTTTCGAAAGACTAATAAATATAGTTTTCCAATATTCATAGCGTTACTGTGACTCTGTTTCTTGTTTATTATTTCGATAAATGAATTAAGACTTGAAATAGGGACTTGTAGTTAACGATATATATGATCAGGTAATAAACGCTAGCAGTTGAATGTCTTTCTGAAGTGGAATCATTGCAGAAGAATTTGTCTAGACGCAAGGAATAGGAAATACTCCTACCATTACCATTTACATGGGAATAATTGAAGTTTCTAAAATGTATGGCAGATTTAATTGGCAAAGAGTAGTTGAAATGTTAGACTTTGAAAAATTTGTATACCAAAAAAATAAAATAAAATAAGGTGGAGAAGCTCTTGAACAAATATCTTCAATTTTATGTGAGGATTCATAGAAACTTGCAATTTTAATATGGATTAAGTGCGGATAATCACATGTTTTATAACATATATTGCGGATTTAACAATGGAGAGAAACAAGGAAAGGTGTGATTTAAAACTGTTTAGTCATCTCTAGATCCGTTCAGCTCAGCAGGCCCAACTATCATGGGGCTTTAAAAGATGGTGTGATTATTACTGTTTACTCCTCTGCGTTGATGGATTTCTTCAAACAGTCAAAAGCCCAAATAGGCCACACAAAAACTTCTTTGTATTTAGTGCCATACATCTAAAGAGGCCCACAACTTCTTTATAGAGGGCCATACCACAAACAGGCCCATTTCTGTTCTTACAATGTTCGTAAACAGGCCCATTTATTGAATTTGAATTCAACAAAATGTTACTTAAGTTGTGTGCAGGCCCAAATACTTTTTCATATTCAAGCTAAAATTCTACATGTACTCTAGTTATATGTTTTTTTTTTTTTAAATATCAAATCATGCATGTTATGTAGCACGCAGATACAGTTGGATTATAAAATAAAGGAAACTATTTCTTGTCAAGAGGACTGGATCAAAAAATTATTGCATAACTAAAAAATTATTGTATAATTAAACTTAGTGTCCACTTCAAAATATATACATTAAACAGCGACAACATAGGTAATTTTGCAAATGAGGGTAAAATGTCATAGTTTTGCATTTTTTTTATGGGGATGTTGATCTCTACATTTGATACAGTGAGAAAGGTGGGCTAAATTTCTTGTCAGCTGCAAATTTGTCATTGTTGTGCAAAAATTACGCAAAAAAAAAAAAAGAAAAAAAAAATCTTGATTTTGCCTTTTTTTCCCCTATTCGCAATAGTTACATATCTATGCTAGATTACTTAGACTACTCTCCTGATGCTATTGCTACCTGAGATGGAGCTGTTATGATATTTGTCACAGCCTTGACAAAAGAGGGAGTATTTGAGTTGGTCCTCCTTTGTATAATCTCACTATTCGCAATTTAACTTGTGTTAACATAATCAATAAAGTAAAACAATCATCTAAATATATATAATATATTAAATCTTCAAATATTAATCTTGATTTTATCTTAACCACAACACTTAATTCTCTGAGATGGGATCTCTTTTTGCATGGGCAGATGTGCTTCATTTTTATACGCTTACAATTGACTAAATGGGATATGTGTTAATATTTCTTTATTTCTTTGACAGAGACTTATCTAAGATTAACATTACGTATAATCTCGAATCTTGACTAAGAGGCCCAAGTGAGACGGCTAGTATGTGTGAAACAATGAAAATAAGAGACATTTGTCGGCTGTCCTGCTACCTAGTCCCTTAACTTTTCTTTGTCTTTTTTGTAGCATGATTCTAGGCGTTAATGGCAGATTTTATCTACTTTTGTATTGTTTTGAAAATACTATGGACTCGTGTAAAATTAAAATTTTAGTAAATCTTGAAATCAAAGTTCTCTTATGATATAGTTTCATGATAGAAAATGTGTTCACTAATTAACTAAAACATAAGGGATTAAAATATATAATTTATATATATATAAGATAAAACTGTAATGGGATTATGGAATTTTACGTTCTTGTAATGGTGCCAAATTGGTAACCATTATTTTTTTTCTTCTTTTCATATTTCATAACAACTATAAACTTTGAAACAAAATTCCTTTTGTACAAACCAACCGGGAGTAATTTGCTTACCATACTTAGTTGACATTCACAAGAAGTATCTAACGAATTATGAGTTCAATATATTCTGTTTAGCAAAGTCCAAATTTCTGTCCAATGTTTAATCACCATCTAAGAACATACTGCTTAGCTGAAAAAGAAGAGCACTTGTTTCTTATCCCGTTATCGACAAATTATAATTTAAAGCTAGTTAAACATCATTATGCCCTCTCATGGTAGATAATGCCATAGTTAACTTAATTTCTGCAGAACATTTCGCTATCCACCTTACTTGATTTCCCACAAGGCGACCATTCAAGTGGATATCAACTGGTCAGTACTTGATAGATTGGTGTACGTGTAACTATATGGGTAAAATAATAATGCTTTGTGGTTAAAAAAATGGGTATATATCTTACTTCTTTTATGTCGTGTTAAAATAGTTTTTTTACTTTCCTATAAAATCAAAACATTCATGTGGCCGTGAACTGAAAAAATGACAACTTCCGCGTTTTTGCACGTTAGTATTATACTACTACAAGCAAGCATGTTCGTAACGTTTCATGTTGACAATTTTGGAGATTGAGGATGTTTTTTTTTTTTCTTTTTAATGGGGAAGAAGATAAAACTAAATCAAATTTGTGACAGATCTCCCTGGAGAAGATACTGCTATTAGTGATTTGCTTTACCTTAGTACTTTGAAATAGCTGGACAAAGCACAAACTCATAAGTATCGAAAAAAAAAAAAACACGAACTCATAAGATGGTCCAAACCTGGTCATATTAACTTTGAGAAAATCGAGCAATAATTCTGGGTTCATAGCCGAGGGAACCTAACTCATCCAATGGTGGTACACCAAAAGAAAGTTCCATGTTTTTGGGTAAACTGAAGGGAAAGGAAGATTATCTTTCAAGAAAAGAGCAACTTACATATGTATGTTCAATATCTTATAGTAGTTTTTACATATCGCCTATGAATAAGAGACTATTGATAGATGAATTTTAAATACGAACTTCTCTCAGACAAGGTGAACGATCTTTACAAACTAATCAAACTCTCACTTGCACCAAAAAATTCCATGAACATTGGTGTCTTGAAGTGGGAAATCCACGTTTCTTTCACATGAAGCATGTGGAGAATTAGTGTGATATAACCTTTTAGATGCGTCCAATTTTTACCTAAGTTCCCGAGAGATATGGTACGTAGTTTTGTGTCCTTTTCTGGCTCAATATGCTTATTTGGCTTGTATCATATCGTAATTCGGTACATTTAAATTTATCTTTCCAATTACCTTTCTCCTTGCACCATATCTCATATGCCATCATTTCTTATGGTGAATGATATTGTCAATAAATACAGGACATATTTTTGCAAGTGATGATATAAGGAAATACTCTGAAAGCTTCATAATAAGGTTTATTGTATAATCTACTATAGGAAAACCTCAGTTATATGCTCATCATTTACTATGTAGTACAAGGAACTGAATAATGCGATGAGCATTCTAAACAGTACAAGGATACATTCAGTGGAAAATAAATACATCACACGAAACATATGATACCATCACAGCTCTTATTTCTAGTAGTATAGTATCTAGTACATAAACTCACGGAGCTGCCATGATAAGTGGTAACTCAGTTGCCTGGTGGGGGCTTGTGTGGTGGTTTATGTGGTGGCTTGTGGGGTGGAGGCTTGTGAATTGGTGGTGGCCTGATAATCGGAGGCAATGTTGGGGGCTTGTGAGTTGGTGGTTTGTGGGACAGTGTTGGCAAAGGTGGTGACTTGTGAGGTGGTGGCTTGTGAGGTGGTGGCCTGATAATAATGGGAGGCAATTTTGGTGGCCTAGGCTTTGGTGGATGCTTATGCTCATCTGAAGGTGTTTTGGCGTGATCAGCTAAGGATGGAGTGGTTAGAAGCACCACTCCAATCAAGAAAGCTAGAAAGTATGCAAGGGACGACATGTTGAAGTTATGGTTTGTGTTTGCATTTCTAAGCAAGATTGAGTGGCCTTTTATAGTGATTTTTGGATCCTGTTCATCATGCTATCAACATCCATATCAATTTTGTTGTCCTCAGTTTGCTCCTGAAGATCCATGTTAAGTTTCTCGGAATTCGTGGATCTGGGGCCCTTGGAGTTGAAAAGTTTGAAATTTAAGCCAGAAGAGGTCATAAAAAGATAAAGGAAACTTTGGGTCGGATAGATTAATGAATTCACATTAGAATTTTAGTGACAGATTCATATGCTTCGGCCCCTGATATTTAAGGAACGTCTGGATTCATTTAGGCTCTTAGGATGATGATTAACGCTTTCATCGAATGAAAGGAGTCACACATATCAATTGTCAAACAGACGTGTTGAATTCTGGCAAAGAAAAATGCTAAAGAACAGTTTATGATAACTTATTAAACTATAGACCAGCAAGATTTACCTCAATCTAAGTAACTGAATTTGCTTTTCTACTTGAATTCTTGGCTCTTGTTGATTGGCTGTGTTTTACTTGATTTTATAGCTAGTTCTAAATAGCATATTTCCGGTGTTGAGATATGAACAAATGTTTTATTACTAAGGAAAAATCAAACAGTAAAATCGAATCATCCTCGTTTCAAAAGAAGAAGTAAGATCTTTTAATTTAACATGCGAAGGGACCAAATAAACAATGGAGGAAAAAACATCTCTTCCATGATTCCCTTTTGCATAAATCATTTACCCAGTGAATTACACCGTAACCGCCTCCTTAACCACGACCTAAAAAGTGAGTGCAGTGTGAATTCACATCACCCGGAAAAAAAAATATTACAATATCCAATAATTATTAAAAAAAAAAAGTAAAATATTATATTTTGGTGGTAGATTTTTGGTTAAGTTTATTACTTTTTATGAAAATTATCATTTTTTAAATTGAGTTAATGATGCCGAGTCACTATACTATTGTTGGACAAAAAAAAAAAAAAAAAAAAAAAACCCTGACAAAGGATTTCTCGAATTATTCTGGCTCTTAGTTGATAAGTTTATAGATAAATCCCCCTCGAAATAAGGGCTCACAATTTATATCGTCCCCTTAAATTTGCCATAGATTGGAGTCCGACAATGCAATCAAGGAACCAAAATTCAGCTAATTATCATCTTTGACCTCCAAAACTAACAACCAATTCTTGAAGATTCAGAACCCAATCGACCTTCAGCGCCCAATTAATTAAAACAAACTCTTTCTAGTGTTGATTGGGCTAGCCTCAGCAGGCACTTATCATTGAAATTTTTTTCGGGTGTACTGAGATACGGTTTACCTTGAACTTAACGATAGATTAAAGAGCCAAGTAGGTTCAGTGGAATCCACCAAACCTACTTAGCCCTTGATCTACTTTCTCACTCGTGGATTTGATTCACCGAACGGCTCCTAATAACTGTATTGGTGCATGTTCATGTACTTTAGCTTTCTGCTTTTTTGGCTGCTTTTGGCTTGCATCATGCCATGTGTAGTTTGTTTGACATCTATCAGGTGGTTGATTATTATTATGTTGTGGGGAAATTATATAGAGCATTCAGGATTGGGAATTATACCGTGGGATAGTTGTTTTTTGATAGGTATTTTTTAAAAAAATATTACTATAGAAAAATTAAAAATTTTTCTTTATGAATGTGTTTTTAAAATAAAAATTTAGTTAAAAAACGTGTTTGAAATTTAAAAAAAAAAAGTGTTTTTAAAAAATGACTTCTTTTTCTAAAATTAAATATAACATGATGATGGCAGTCTGGCTTTGATGCTCCTGCTAGGGCCTTTCTCAAAACCAAGTTGGTGTTCGGACCCTTCCTCTAAAGGATCTTGCTACTGTTCTTCATCAGAATCCCAAAAATCATCAATATCTTCTCGATCAATCGGCGCAGGTTGTACTATTAAATGAGTGATGAGCAGCACAACCAAGAAGAACAGTAACAAGTTTTTGGTAGACATGGCTACAATATTTCTAGTCAATTGATCAAGGGTGGTGACAAGAGTGAGAAAGTGGAGATCGTAGTGTAGTAGAAGAATACCATTCACTTCTCATAATTATTGTAAAGTATTTCCTTCCTCTATTAATTACCTCCCCTGTTAATATATAATAAATTAAGTGGAATTTAATCGAATTCCTTGGAAATTTAGGCATCTTTGTAATCATGCAATCAATGTTTCGTTGAAAGAAAAATTTTACGTCCCATATGAGAGACTTCTTGAAAGTTTTCAATGTCTACTTGAAATTGACTCGATTTTATATTCTACAAGGACAAAGAATTTTATGCAAGCATGTCATCATTGTAATGAAAAATCTTGTTGTGGACCCGTCTCACATAGATGTAAGCCCCACATTTACTTGTGAGACGTGATCAAGTATAGCCTCCACTACACTCTCATTGCAATAATAGCCTAGATAATCATAAACTTAATCTCCCTTCCAATTTTTCCTACTTTATAACGAAAAAAATGTTTGAATATTGAATTTGACAATATGTTGAAGGGGCTATTATAGTTGAAAGTTTAAGAGACAAAAAAAAAAAAAAGTTACTAGTTTTCAAGGGGTCATTTAACGTGACATCATAATTTGGAAGGCAAAATCAATTTATGAAGGATTTAATCTGTTTACACAATCTGAAGGGCATTATGAAATTAATCTGTTAAATTTCTCCCAACAGAGATGCATGATTTTCCACCCAATGTTGGCTGGCTACAACAATGAAAATTAACAATAAAAGATACAAATAAAACATTTTATTTTTTATTTTTTTGGATGATGTTACACCATTTCATGATGCTCCTCATGGTGCTTTTGCTGATGATCTTTTACTTAGTGTGCCAGAAACTGGCGGTTTGTTTCTGCCCTTCAGGTGGTTCTGTTGATGGTGATGATGGTATTATAGACCAAATTGGCGGTTGTGTTGTTTCATCTGGTGCTGGTGTTGGTGCTGGCGACGGAGATGGTGGTTTGATCTTAATTGGTTTCTCTTGAAGATGGCAGTTGGCAACGGGCTCATGCTTCCCTGCCCCTAATTTTCCCAGCCATTGTTCACCAACACAATGCATTGGAAGAACTGAAGTATCACCAACATTTTCAGGATCTGTAGGCTCAGGTCGAGCTGCTGAGTGAATGGTAAAGACCAGAAGTCCCAAGAAGAACACTAACAAGGATTTAGCAGACATGGGTACTAGATTTCTTGTGAATGTTTTGTGGTCGAAAATGTGGAAGGAGAGGAGAAGCTTTAAGGTTGAGTTTGTCCATCCTTTTTTGACAAGTGTATTGTAACGCTTACAATTGTGATGGCATATTTAATGAATCACATTGACCATAGTTCTACAATAATCCAAGAAGATATTAATGATTTGTAACAAATTGATTTCTTTTGGTTTAATGGAACTAATAATTTCTTCCAAATTAAAGAGGAACTTCACGCTCAATTCTTAATTATTTGTTATTGCAATTGAATTAATTAAATAGACTTGGTCATGCTTGCATCATAAAAGTAAACCTTTTTTTTTTTACTTTGAAATTTTAAAGAAGATAATTGCTTACCATCGATCAGGCCATTTGGATTATACAATCAAATAATCAATAGCTTGTTTTGAGAACAAAAACAAGAAATCTAAGCAAGGAAGACATAAAACTTTATTTCTGTTACAGAACACGGAAAACTTAAAAAAGACGCAGCTATGGTCTTGAATTAGCAAACAGACTAAGCAGAATTAACACACACGGCCCATATCGTCTTAACTTTATAACGTTTGACAAAACTTTAGAAGTTCAATACCTGATTATCAAGAGTTGTAAATTTTTATTCGCCTTTGACGAGATGATGTATGTTGTAGATTAATTTCACTATGACACAACTTAATTAGTTACCAACTTGATTGGTCATTTTGGATATGTTTGGAGTTTCTTGCATCAATGATCAGAATTTATGTTGTGTATCAACAGATTATGCTTTCGAGAGTAATCCATTACGAAAATACCTTCCTCTGAGTGGATATGTGGAACTACATCAAATAACCAAATTATATAAATTTCAAGGGTTGAAAATATCTTTACAAAGAATTTTTTAGAGATTTAAAGTAGTCCATTGTCCAGGAAAAGTGGTATGATATATTCAAACTAGTTGATAAATGAAGATTTTTTAGGGAAATCTGGAAATAAATAAGAAATTGGCATGATTCCTTCAGCCTCATTGACAAATCGAGATGCTTTTGGAGAATTTTTTTTGTAAGCTTGCTGTATTTTATTGAAGCTTTTGAACAATGAATTTACACCATTTCAGGGGCATTTCCTCTGTCTCTATTACATGGCTTTACATGATTGCTCTATTCTTTATGCTAACACTATTTACATGATCATCTTGTCAAGAATATAGCATTAGGGAGATTCAGTTCTTTACTTAGTTCCAGGTTATGCTGCTGCTTCTTCACTCCTTTCCATCCTGCTGCAACTCCTTGGACATCCTTCATTATCTCCTGGTACACCTTGGTCTGGTCGTGGTTGTTGTTGTTGAAAAATAGTTTTATTTCTGCTCTTCCATATATGACACACTGATGCTGCTAATGCTGTTCCTCCCACTGCTGCAGCAAAGGTATCTTGTGTACAGTTCTGCTGAAACCACCTTAGTATATTCATCCAATCTATTTTAGCTCTATTCAACAAACACCTTCTTGTTACTTGTTTCCAAATCCCCTCTGAATATGTACATTCAAAGAATAAGTGATTCAGGCTCTCTTCATATTCTCCACATAATACACAATCAGGATATCACCTCAATTCCGCAATTCCTCAGTATGTCTTTTGTGGTTAATTTCCTTTTGCATGCTAGCCACAGGATAAAAGCAAACTTCATCACATACTTCTTTTCCCACACTATCTTATGCCAGTCAACTTCATTCTGCCTTGCCTTAACTGCTCCATTGCTATTTTCCGCAGTGTATAACCCTCTTAGCTTTTGTCCTTTAGGCCATTTCCAGCCTCCATTTTCAATAATTGAGCTCACCTTTGCATTTTCTGAGCTTCCAAACAACTTCAGTATCTTTAAAGAGTATTGCTGCAGTGTAGGTCCTATTGGGTGCCACCAGTCATGCCATAAGAAGGTATCTTGTCCATTTCCAATCACCATTTGGATTTTTGGAGAATTTGGTATTACACGGAAAGTGGTATGATATTTTTAACATTATTTAGAATTCAAGATGTTTTTGGAGAATCTAGTATTACAGAGTGAAGCAGTATGATTCCTTTAGCCTCCTTAAGAAGTCGAGATATATTTCTGGGGACTTAGTATTACAAAAGGAAGTGGTATGATTTCTTTAGGTTCATTGAGAAATCGAGATCTTTTTGAAGATCAGATATTAAGGGAGAAAGTGGTATAGTTTCTTCGGCTTTGTTGAGAAATTTAGATGTTTTTTGAAGATATATGATATTACATTGGAAAGTGTTTAGGTTTAGTATACTACAAAATACTAAAATGAAATTGCCCCTTAAATATGTGTGAGTAACTTACCACGGGTGCTAATTTAAAAAATTAACAAATCTTTAGTAAAAGAGACAAATTGAAAATTTTGGACAACAAACTTTATTCAAATGGTAGGGAACAAATCAAAGGTAAGAAATACCGCAAACGAAACTGTTGCAATATTTCCCAATTCATTCAAATACCAAAAACTTAATTTCCTTCGTTGCCTACATTAATCATATATGGTGTGATTACGGGGATGATGATGTTGCCTTTTCCACAATTGAAGTGGATCTTACTGCCCATATTTCCCACGGCCAGAGGCTGCATGGTAATGCTGTTTTTGCTCATTTGCCTCTATAGGGGGAAGCGGTACGATTCTTTCGGGCTCGTCGGCCGGTATTATAGGGGGAAGCGGTACGATTCTTTCAGGCTCAGCGGCCGGTATTATAGGGGGAAGCGGTATGATTCTTTCGGGCTCGTCCGCTGGTGTTGTAGGGGGGAGCGGTATGATTCTTTCGGGCTCTTCGGCTGGTATTATAGGGGGAAGTGGTATTTTGGCTCTTCGGGCTCTTTGGTAGATTGAAATGTTTTTGGAGGACTTGGTACCACAATGGGCAGTGGCATGAGACCTTCAGGTTCATTGAGAATTCGAGATGTTTTTGGAGGATCTGGTATTACAATGGGAAGTGGTATGATTCCTTCAGGCTCATAGGGAGATGTTTTTGGAGGACTTGGTACTACAATGGGAAGTGGTATGATTTCTCCAGACTCATAAAGAAGGCGAGATGTTACGGGAGATGTGAGAACCACAACCCCAATGATCAAGAATGTCAAAGTTTTAGGAGACTTGTTTCTAAGAACTCTTTTAATTTGTTTGTTGATGAAAAGAATGGCTACTTAAATAGTTGTCTATGTACTTTTGAAAAATAATTGTAAGGTCCACTTATTTTACACTGAGATAATGCAAATTAATTTTTCTCATGTGTAAATTAATTTCAATATTTACCTACCGATTTAACTCTTGAAAACTTGTGTCCATCTTAGATTACTTACCAAACAAAATAGTTAATTCTTAATGCAACGGTATGAACTTAATTAAGAGCTTAATTCGTGGCCATAAAATTTTAAAACCATGGTTTATAATACTTAATTAAGCTGATAAAGAAATTGGTCAGGCAAAGGTTCTTTATGCGCCTTTCAAATCTCTCTCTCCTCATGTAAGTTCTTGAGGCTTCTTTCAGCCAAAAAATGATTTACATTAATTTGAATGAAATATATATGTGTATTATAAATTGTACTTTTCGAATAATTTCCTTCTTTTTATTACAGCGCACAACATTTTGAAGAGCTTTATGAACAATGTCTAAATAAAAGTAAAAAAAATTTTAAAAAAAAAAGTGAGAATTGCATACGAACCTAATATCCTACCTTTATTCCGAGGCAAATAGTTCAAGTTTACATCTCAAATTTGCGGAGTGCATTAAGAGGTTTAATTACATAATATTCATTAAAGTTGAAAAGGACAAATGAAAAAAAAATTTGTTTATGCATCTGAGGTTGACAAACCTATTCTCTATGTCAGGAAATATAAATTCTTGCTAATAATATTTGCATTAGAAATAAAAATTAGTTTGAAATTTATAGAAAAAAAGTTTTCTCTCAATTGATGGCCTTGTTGCGCACTAATGTCAAACGATCCGTGAACATGCATTGACCATGTTCGTTTTTCAATAAAGTCTTTTTTTTTTTCTTCACTACATTATTCAAAGATGTAAAATGATTAGGTTGGTTTTATTTGTAGCACTTTGATGTAGTAATTATTAAAATCAAATTCATTTAATTTTAGTGTTGAAGTTATGGTGTCAAGATATCAGTCTTTATTCTTCTTTGTGCTAGAGAATCTAAATGAACATTTTATTACTTCACGAAGCTCGAATTTCTATTTTAAAACAACAGAAGAATTTGTTTTTATTTCCTACACCAACAAAAGAAAAAATTATTGGGTTTTCAGGCTGGGAGAACAATTGCTAAAATATATTTTACAAATTATAGGATATAATGATAGGAATCGGGGTATTATATTATGAGTAATTCGAAATGGAAGTGTAATTTGGATATTCTATAGAAGAAATGGCACATTGCAAAAATCATCATATAAATAGTAAGGCGTTACTTATCCATGATCATGTCTTATCCTAGGTTTCGGTGATTCTGATTGCCCAGGTTTCTGATGGCGAGAGGGCTACTACACGCTAATAGTGATTGCTTTCTGCTTGTTACTCAAATTCAACAACTTCTGTCTTAACTGGTATTATTATTATTATTATTATTATTATTATTATTATTATTATTATTATTGGAGAAATTGGTATTGATGTTTTAAGAGGATACGGGAGAAGTGGTATGATTCTATTAGACTCATTGATAAGTCAAGATCTTTTGGAGGATTTGGTTCTATATGCACAAGTGGAATGATTTCTTCAGGTTTCTTGAGAATTCAAGATGTTTTGGAGTAAATAGGAAATTGGTATGATTCCTTTAGCTGCATTGGGGAATCAAGATATTTTTGGAAGAACTGGTACCACATGAAGAATGGCATGACTTCTTTAATTAGGTTCATTGAAAATTCAAGATATTTTTGAGGGATCTGGCATTATAGGGAGAAGCAATATGATTTCTTCAACCTCATTAAGAACTCAAGATGAATTTGGGATATTTATTATTACACGAGAAAGCAGTATAATTATATCAGGTTTATTAAAATGTTGAGATGTATTCGGAGGTATTACAAGCAAAAGTGGTATGATTCTTTCGTGTTGAAATCTTCTATCCAATGTTTTTGATATCTAACTTTATCCAATATAAAACAACGTCATATAGCTAAATGTAGTTTCATATAGTTTTATATTGATGCGACATAGTTTTATATTGAACACAACAAATACCATACAAATTTGGACAAAAAATCTGAAATGCTTTCTTTCAGTCTCGCTAATAAATTGCAATGCTTTTAGAGCATTTGGTCCTACATGGTGAAGTGACATGATTTCTTTAGGTCATTGAGAATTTGAAATACATTTGAAAGATGTGTTACTATAGGAGGAAGGGGCATGATTTCATTAGGCTCGTTGAGAAGTCGAGATGTTTTTAGGATATATGATATTTGGTGTTATGATCCCTTTAGGCTTGCAGAGAAGATGAGATGATGTAACAGACGCGAGAAGCACAGCCATAACATCAAGAATAGCAAGGCCATGACTTATTTGAGAATTTTATATTGCTTTCTTCTAAGAATCTAGTTTGTTTAGTAATGATAAAAGATGAGGGACAGGGGTTCCTTAAGTTGTTCTCTATGTACCTTTTCTAAGGTTTGATTTCATCAAAAATTGATAATGAAAATTATTTTTTTTTCTCATGTGTAAATTAATTTCAGCGATTATCAACCAATTTAACTATTGAAAGCTTTTGTGAACATCTTAGATTACCTACCAAATAAAATCATGAATTTTTTATTTGCCTTTCATGTATTGGTATCTACTGAATTCACAGCTTAATTCCTTTGGGAACAAAGAAAAAAGAACATAAAAAGTTATTCATTGTTATAATAGCTAGTTTAGATGGAAAGAAATGGAAGGAAAAGGAAAAAAGCGATGAAAAATTTTAAATTTCCCACATTTGAGAGCATCCATGGAAAAGAAAATAAAGGAATTGGAGGGATTTGGAAGGAAAAGATTTTCCTCTCAAAGCCAACAAATTTTTTTGCCCAAAAGGGTGGAAATGGTAGGAAAGAGAAAAATGTTGTTTAAATTTTTACAATATGACACTTTTGCCCCTAAAAAGTTTCTAAGGAAAAATTACATTTCCAATGAGTCCTAATTTTTTTTTTCTTTTCTTTTCTAAGCTTCCAAACAATGTCAACAAAAAATTTCATAATTTCTCATCTTTTCTTTTATTTTCTTTTCCCAACTCAATATTTTCTTTATTTCTTTTCTATCCTAAACTTTCGAACTAGCTATTAGAGCATCCACAATGGGTATAATGGAGGGTGTAATGGAGTGTATAATGGAGGGTGTAATACCCTCCATTACACCCATATATTAAACTCACTACCATTGCGGAAGTTTCATCCCCATTACACGTATCATATTCACTACACGCATAATAAAAATAGAAGAGATGAAGGGTAAGTCTTCCTACTACATCTTTTATCCTATCCCATTTATTTCTCCTATTATATTTATTTTCGTCAATCTCCTACTCCATCACTTCTTCTACTGCATACTTTCTCCTACTTCACTTTATTTTCTTCGATCTCTTATCAAATCTTCTAAAATCCTAATATTTTCTCATTATGGTTGAGGATTTTAATAGTTCTTAAAAAAATCTATAGAAAATATATACTCTTCACAAAATCAAAACCACTAAAATTTCCCAAATTATTTTTGAGGTTTAGGGAAAAATTATATTATTGAAAGTTGAAAATTAATAATAATATTTTTTAAAAAATAAAAAAATCATAAAGTGTGTACTTCAATTAAAGCCAATAAATTATTTTTCACAAATATTGCAATTAATTTTAACAAAATAATTTTATTTACTTATGGGATATATATTGTGAAGGATTAAAATAAATATGCAATTATGGGTTCATGTTATTATACTGTATAAGGTGTAATCCATTAATAACTGATAGTGTAATGAAAGTGAGTTAAGTAAATTTTAAAGTGACATATAGATTACACTCTAAAGAATATAATCCATTGTGGATGTCTTTAGGTAAATATGATTGACTCCTACTTTCAAATTACTCAGACATCGTTAACATAGCTATCGCCCTATAGGCAAAAGTAAAGCTCTTGACTTTTCTCAAATTATACACCAGGCCCTAGTTGCCTATTTTTCATGTCTGCTGTGATACTCTCTTCACATAATCACACACCAAATAAACACGAATGTTCTCACAAAAAAGCTACTACAATAAAGTCTTCTTCTGTCACTTCAAAACCCTCTCTTTTTCCCCTTGAGAAATTGCTTATCAAACAAGAATTCCATCACAATCCACCACTATCCCACTTCACTTTATTCTCTTCTCACTATTTTCTCTATCCCTTTTTTCCTACAAATGATGCTTGATCAAGAAAATACTCTCAATATATGCTTAGTCAACTTTAGTTCATTTTCTTGACAGTTTTTGTGGGTTTTGGTTCATTTTTTTGGGTGCATGAAAGATTGAGTGAAGAAAGATGGGTTCTTTGGGTGTTGATGGTATAATCAACTGTTTGCTTGAGGTTAGAGGGAGGCCAGCAAAACAGGTGCAGCTTTCAGAATCAGAAATTAGACAGCTTTGTTTAAAGTCTAAAGCAATCTTCATGGAACAACCTAATCTTCTTGAACTTGAAGCTCCAATCAAGATCTGTGGCATTGCTCTATTTTCTCTTTCTTTCCTCCCTTTTTAATATGTTAGAGTGATTGAAATTAGTTTTGTTTAATTTTGATTTTTATTGTCTTGGTTTGTTCCGTTTTGTGATTCTTGAAGTTGGTTTTGTTCATTACTGAGTTAATTTAAGTGGGCAGTGAGTAGATTTTCATTTGCCTATCTAGAATGGTTGAGTTGAAGTGTACTGTGAACAAGGTTTGTGTAGAGAAGTTCGAGTTTAATAATTACTATTCAAATTTTTAGGGAGGTTTGATGAATTCGGATTCTTTTGGAGAGGTTGACTAATGCCCTGCCCCTGCCCCTGCCCCTGCCCCACTTTATTTTGTGTGATTTTTTTATTGGTTGTTGACTTGGATGCATTGATATCAGTTGGTTAGTTCTATGGGAAGTCCTTGATCGAGCATAGGTGATTACAGCCACTGGCTTATAATATAATTGCGGAGAATGTTAAAGGTAGTAATTAAAGATAATGCCTGCTATGTCTGGAAAAGAATGTTTCCTGTCATTTAGTTGGAAAACAAATTTAAGGTCAATAATAGATGGTTTCATGATGAACCATCATGAAGTGCTGCTAAGGTTGATTTAAGACACTTCATACTAGCTGATGGGTTCCGTTGCATTGTTGATTGCATGTATTGAATTTGAGTCCCAGAATGAATCATGGAAATGATTAATTGTGAGCTGCTGAAGTTCTTCTTGTGAGGTTGGTTTGATTATTTGCTTTACTCTGCCTTGGTTTAAGGCTTGTTATTCTTGAAGTTTTAGGTGTGAAGCTTTTTTCTTTCTTTTTTTTTTTTGTTTTGGTTTTTTTGGGAAGGGGGGAATGCATGTGCACGGGAACCTTGTTTTGCCTTTGGAGTTCTAGTTCTGACACATGCACTTGGAGTGTTTGAAAAGTGTGTTGTTTTCTGCCTTTTGAGAAATCGAGATTAGTGGACCTTTTTTTCTTTTTTTAGGTAGATTAGTGGACCTCATTCTAACATTACGCTGTATGTATTGGTTTCATGTGTCAAATGGTAGATTAGGTTCCTAGAAACTACCTGCATAGTTGATCTTTCTCGTGAAGCAATAGAAGGAAATAGTGTGTGTTCGTTACTACTCAAGATCCGTGTAGTTTAGTGTTGGCATTGTAGAGCATTCACACTAGTTCTTTGCAATTGTGATTTATCTAGAAGTAATGATTTCATATATATGGTTCAGATGTCGTTTGGAACCTTATATTGTTCGTTCTATTAATGCTTGTTTCCTATTATGAACATAAGGAAAACAATATTGAATTACTTAAGGAATCTAGAAACTAAATTAAGAAAAGTTGTGAAGATGCGATAATAAAACAAATAAATTATAGGGGTTTGCGACAAAAGAGTGACTTCTTGCACAAAAGGACTTTTAGAAATGAAGTCCTTCTATCAACATGGTAAAGACACCTACTGTCTAATAAGCTAAGAATTTATATTTGAATGTAATCTAATATATCAAGTGATTTCTTGGAAAATTTTGAGGATTAGACGAAAACAAGGTTAGTAAGATTTTGCTGGATTATAGTAATATGTTTGTCTTATCACTGTTCATACAGTTTTTGTGTAGTCAACTAGCAGTACTTGCCACGTGTGCAAAAGAAAGTGATCCTTTCAAACTTTTTTGCTTATATATGCATATGGAAATGAATGCATTATAGATAGCTTTAGAGCCATCTGAACATCTGATATCATCACACCTATATAAACCTATCAAAGTGACTCCGAATGATATCATGGCACCTATATAAACTTGTCCAATTTTTAATTACAAACGTTCAACTTCCAGTAATTGCCATTTAGTTTGTTGCCTATTGGAGGCTATGCTTTGGTATTATTGGCAAAACTCCCTTTATATGATTGACAAGCAAGGATTTCTGTGACAGTGACGACATAATAAATACTTATGGCCCTCTTATCACTCGAGACTTGTGCCACTGTCATCTGTCCTTTTGGGTTTTCTCTTAATATTTTGTTATCTCAAATGTTTCATGATGCCATATGTCCACACAAGGCTTTCTAGCCAAATTTCATGATGCTTATTTTGCTTTGGTGCTTCTTTGTTTTGATCTAGTTAATTACTACCATCCAGCAGTGTTGTTTGTATGCTAAGCATTTTTTAGATGTTTGACAATCATTGACAATCATGGAGCTTGTAGCTCTTTAATTATAGCTTTTTTGACAAAATAGCTGCTAATAGTTTATTTATGCAAGCTTTTTAGATATTTGTAATTTCTTTTTTAGATGTTTGATGTTTTTGTTCTTATATTCTCTATAATCTTTGTCAGAGGATATCCATGGTCAGTATTCTGATCTACTAAGGCTCTTTGAATATGGTGGATTACCCCCGAAATCCAATTACTTGTTCTTGGGTGATTATGTGGATCGTGGGGAACAAAGTCTTGAAACAATTTGCCTTCTACTTGCATTTAAGATCAAGCATCTTGAAAACTTTTTCCTTCTAAGGGGCAACCATGAATGTGCTTCTATTAATCGTACTCATGGATTCTATGATGAGTGCAAAAGAATATTCAATGTCCCACTGTGGAAAATATTTACGAATTGTTTTAACTGCCTGCCTATAGTAGCTTTGATTGATAAAAAGATATTGTGCATGCATGGAGGACTTTCACCTTACCTGCATAATTTGGATCAAATAAGGAATCTAAAACGTCCAACTGATGTTCCAGAAACTGGTTTACTCTGTGATCTACTTTGGTCAAATCCAAGTAGAGATGTTAAAGGATGAGGGGTGAATACTAGGGGATGCTCATATACGTTTGGGGCTGACAAGCTGTCAGAATTTCTTCAGAAGCATGATCTATGTCTTATTTGCCGAGCTCACCAAGTTTGAATTCATCTATTCTCAGTTTATATATTGAGTTAACTAGCTCCGTGTGTCTTTATGTAGTGATGTGTACTTGTGATAGTGTATGGAACATGGCTATGAGGTTTTTGCTAATGGACAACTTGTAACAATATTCTCTGCCCCTAATTACTGCAGAGAATTTGGCAATGTTGGTACCATGATGAGTGTGGACGAGACTTTGATGTGCTCTTTCCAAATACTGAAGCTAGTAGAAAACAAGCCAAGGTGTTGTGTTGGGAGCACCACCTAAAGCAGGAGCTCCTCCAGCCAAGACAAAGGTTGTAACCCTCTTTGTTCCTTTCTTTCCTGAAATCCTTATTTTTTCTCTATTTTTTTTCTAGAGTCCTAATTTGTCCTATGACACATTCTGCATTAATCAAATTGGATGGTTTATGTATCTTGAAAGTACAATCCAACTATTATTGGACATGTACATAGAACTGTATAATTGATGAAAAATAGATTAATTATTGCATTAGCACTAGAAAGCATAACTGTTGAGCTACTATTCCTTCTCTACTTTGTCATAAATGCTCTATTGTACTATGCATTATTTTCTATGGTGCTATCATTTGACTAATAGCAACTAATTAGTATGTATGTCAGGAGTATAGGGACTCACAATTTGGCCTTTGGCCATTTCTCACAGGTTAGGGGCCATGCAGCTCCTTAGCATTTTAATGTAAATCTTCAGTATTTGTATATAATTCCTCAACATTTGGATGTAACTAATTTTCCTTCAAAAATACTTTGTTTTTGACATTTTTTCAGTTCAAATTTGATCCACATGGCAACATCTCAATAACCTTTTTTACCACAATAAATCATGGCTATCAAATTGTGAAAAATGAAACTTGTGGTATTCCAAATCCGTATGTCAGCTTACATGCGTGTATGGCAGCTAAAATTACCTACACAATAAATTAGAGGTGAAAAACTTTTTTGGGTACTTATTGCTTCCCTTTCATATATGATCATATATAGAAATGCTAATTCCCGGTACAAATAGCTCTTGCCACTTCCCGGGGGGGGGGGGGGGGGGGGGGAGTAGAGCTAGGTTTCTACAACTTTTCCACTGCAAGCACTGAGACTATTTCCATACCTTCTTAACATTTTTCCTGTTGTAATGATCTTCCTTGAATAATTACCTCATGATGTGTGTGAGCATGTGGAGTAATCCGTTTTTTTAATTTATTTCGTCCTTCTTGAATTTCTAGTTCAGCATGGATGAAATCTCTCTCTCTCGCTCTCTCTCTCTCTCTCTCTCTCTCTCTCTCTCTCTCTCTCTCTCTCTCTCTCTCTCTTTGTGAGAGCGTGTGCGGGCGCGTGCGTGTATGTTGGGCCTATTCATCTTGTATCTAGAAGTTTTACAGTTGACTCATCTACATATTCTTTTTCTTTCTCTGAGCAGTCATTTCTTGGTAAAGTGGGATGAGTTTGTTCTGCTGGAAAAGGTATCCCTGAAACTTGCTGTTACATTTGTGGCATATAGGCCAAAAAAATGAAATAAAAGTTCTCTAAGTCATGCTGTGGGGAGCAAGGACAAAAAAGATTGAAGCACTATATCAGGAACAGTAGATTGAAGTTTTCCTTCTCGTAGTACTAACAGGGAAGCTGCAATAATGGTTCTTGCTGCAAGCTAATTTGGTCAGAGTTGGACTCTTCTGGCCCTATTTTCCCAATAAAAAAGAAGAAAAAATGGAGGAAAATAGAATTTGTAATTCCGTTACTTGTTTAAGGAACTTTAACTATTGCTGTTTATATACTGGAAGCATAGTTCGAAGACCAACTCAACCGAGTCGTCACCGAAACGGAAGATTCCGATCCAAATCCATTTCGATCCTACTCGGAGATGATAAACTCGCTGAGAACTTGTTCGAACTCGGACCGAGTTATCTTTGACTCGAAGAAAAGCGAACGAGTCGTAACCGACTTGGCTGAGTTAACCGGGCCAAACCTGAACCCAACTTTTCAGGTGCAAATGAGGGAATCTCAAAAGAAGAATGCAAACCAAAGAATCCACAGCAAGAACAACCGGCAATAATGCCGCTAGCCAACAAGCCCATCCACTCATGCTCACCGCTACTACTGCCACTGGAAGTAATTACTGCAACCACCAGCCCCTCCTCACTGTTTTTGCATACCTTTTAATCGATGGAAATTATGCTTGGATTTCAATAGGTTTGTTATGACTATTAAGCATTGATGGCAGCTTCTTGCTGGAATTAGAGATTTTAAGAACTGATTTGGGATTCGGGTTTGGGTTTGAAGAAGTTTCAGACGGTGAGATTGGAGGAGAATTACTTATTTGCAATTTGGGGAAGGATGGGCTTAGTTTTGTAGGAAATATAATAAAGCAAGCCTTAATAGAATTTACCAATGCTATCAAGTTTAGTGTCACGTGTCGTGTCTCTATTTGTTATTTAAGTGGGGTGCATGGTTTGTTTGGTGGTAGTTTAATATAGGATTATTACTCATATTAGTTGCTGTTGCCCCGTTCGTTTCGTTAGTTTAGAAAAAGCCGTATGATCTTCTATTTGTAGTTTCTAGTTTTCGTTTTTTTAATAGACCAATAGCAGGAACCTCTCTTACGGTTTTTTGGCATAAGAAATATGGTGATTTTTCCATAATTTTTTTTAGTGTTTCTTGTCTAAATTCCTGTGATTTTTATTCATCTAATTAATTTGGATCCATCAGTTTTGAGTTAAAGTAGTTTAGGTAATTGGTTTCCTGACTTTTGTGAACCTAGAAAAAAGATAGAGCAAGATAATATTAGAACTAAAAAAGGATAAAAAATAAATGAAGAATTTTTGGTAAAAATAGTACATTTGAGAAATTTTTTTTACTAATTTTTAAATTATTTTTGTTTAGCATATTTTTTTATACCTTGAATGATTATTTATAATTTTAGAATAGAAATTATTTTAAAATATTCGTCTCGCCGAGACCGTGACCACTATGTTGAGACTGATATGAAACGGTACACGTCACGACCGGGATAGCGACCGTAACTTTAAACCATGACTGGAAGTGGATAACTGGTACATGCTGTCTCATGAATCAATCAAGTGACTAATGTTTATTCTTCTATGCATGTCCTTAAGTCTTTCTTATGTCAAGAGGATGTAAAAGCTGTAGTTTTGATGAATAATAAGCAGTACTGATGTTGGAATGAACAGCATTATCGAAAAAGAAATAGAAAAAATAACCATACAAGGTTCAAACAAAATCAATTCAGATTTTAGTTGCAAAGAGTGATTATAGGGGAATCATGGTTGAACAGGGGACACAAAAAAGTTTGATTCCAATGGGCTGCGGGATTCTTGACATCCACTTCTATGGTAAATGGGCTTGGAATGAAGTATACTGATAAAGAAACACTTGATCTTTATGCCAACATTAAGTTAAAATGCCGACTAGAACACGGACTGTGGTTCTGATTAGAATTGGACAGGACCAAACCCAATCTTGTAGTTGGTCTTGGGCCAATAAGAAATTTAAAGAAAAATCATATGGAAGCTATCAGCAGTGCCCATAAGATTTAGGAGATTTTGCCAAACTAAAAATAAATAATAAATAATAAATAATATTTACTATTGTCATAATAAAACTTAACATTTACTTAACACAACTTACTATTCATTTTTATAACTTTGGTCAACTCAACATTTTTCTGCACAAAAAGGGTAGTTGTACCGCGAACACTAATTCTCGATAAAAAAAAATGGTTAAGAATAGAAACGCTAGAAATATCGAATGGTATAAAAACGAATTAATCATCTGGAATACTCTGCCATAGGATCAATTTCATACACTAATTTAACTAGTGATGCGACATAAAGACACAAATGCAGGAGATAGGAGAAGAAAATAGAGAAAATACAACAAAAAAAAAAAGCCAAATAAGCAGAAGGTGAGCTTGTGATTTTTTTCTTATTATACTTCCCACAGCGTTAACTGCTAACCATGTCAAGCCATAGAGGCATGAACGAACTTTGAAGTCCATTCGACTGTCTCTAGCAGCAGGTAACTTCATTGCAAGTATTGAATGGACAAATAGAGAAGAAATGACTGGTTTGGTCTGTCATTGTTGATTGTGTTATGTAAACGCGTTTTTCTATATGGAAAGAAACAGCTATAAAGTACTTGTCTTTGGAAGCTAATAAGGTGATATTGCTTGTGAGTAGTTAGGAGGTGTAGTCACGTTATCATATGTTTCTTGGCAATTATGTGGACAAATGATGGCTGATAAGGTTGTTTTCACAAATGTTCCATCAAATTGGAAAGTTTCTTTGCGAAATTGTATAGAAGTTGCTTGGAAGATAGCTTATTTACATCACTTCAAACTTATTGTGCTGAAATTTTTGCGACATAAAAGTGGTGTTGGGATAACTTGTTGGTTAGTCCCCCCCTCCCCCCCCAACAAAAATAGTAGCATCTATTCTACTCTACTCCTACTCTTAGTTTAGCTTATTCTATGAGAAAAGTCTAACTGAGTTATGGGGAAACGATGAGTTAGATAAATGCACTATGCACCTTTATGAATTAGAAACCAAATATAATAAGATTTGAACCCTTAACCTTTTACCCACACAAAGAATTTCTTTTGTAGTGCCAACAGTCCAAGGCCTAACTTGTTGGTTAGTCGTGTGAGGAAAACAATGTTCGAAACTAATGTAATAGGTACCATATGTGCAATCTACACCAGTACGAGCAAAGATATAAAATCGATACCTCCTAAGGATATAGATTTAAACAAAATAATTCGGAAGAAATATTGGTATTTTGTTGAATGAAATACTGCTACAAATTAATCCATTAATGTTGTTAATATCTTTCCAAGAATTAGTGAGTGTTGTTCAAATAAAAAGTAGATATAGCAATTGGTCACGAGACACGCAAGATGCCATACGTAAGAAAGCGTGTTATTTTTCCTTAGTAAACGTTATTGACTTCCTTTATCATGACTCATTGAAAATGAAATAAATAAAGACTTCCTATTCCATGATGTTAACGACAGAAATTAATTTTCAACTTCTAGATAACGAATGTTCTCATGTATTCTTTTAATATATGTACCAGTCAAACGAATTATGCACTGTATTTTTTTATTTTTCAGACCAAAAGTTTTTACTTAGACCTTTTATTTTTTTAGAGAAATTAAAGTGTTGTAATTCATTGGTCTATATGTCCAAGTAGAGTGTGTGTGAGTGTGTGCGCTGCGTGTGTCACTTTTTATAACATAACCAGCTATTTGGCAAAGAAAAAGGTGCAAAAAAGACACTAATTATGCACTCCTTAATTCTATATTTATAGAGGCACACACGATGTGTTATGGCTGGAATTTATCCATCGGGTCATGGGACCATAACGAACAGTGTTCAGGATGTGTCATTTTTTCAAAAAATATGAATTAAATTCATGAACATTAACAGCACATTATAATGCTGTTAATTATCATTTTATAGTTTAATTGATAATATGTATTCAGAAAGTAAAAAGCTAAATTAGATTTAAAAATTTAAACATAAAAATGGAAAACACCACAGACTAGGTGATGTTGTCCCTTTATACACAGTAAGATACAAATATATATTGAATTTTAATGGGTACTTCCGACACTTTAACTCGGATTTTTAATGCACATTTTCCAAAAATCTGCATAATATATTACTTGTTTACAAATTAGTATTTGCCTGTAGTAAAGCAATTTGTACAACTTAAAAAAAAAAAACGTAAATGAATTTGCTTAACTGACATGGTGTAAATGTGCATGCTTGGACTAATAAGCAATAGTAACACAATTATATTTTAAATAAACTCACAAAATGTAATTCTTAGAATCTTCTTTTTCTTTTGAATTCTGGTTGTTTGAAATTTAGACCATGACCATCAGCATTCATTCTTTGAAAAAAAAAATACTGAGTTTGCACTTTTTACACGTTAGCTAGGCGCATTAATAACTGCACATTTAACCTCTAATTGTGATTGACAAAATTAAAAATGAAAAGGGAAAACTAAAACTACGACACTCAAATGTTTTGACCTACTGCCATTCCCAAAATTCTTACTAGGTTAAGCTATTGATGCAATCTTATTACTGTCTTTGTCCTAGATGTATTTTCACCTTTAGTTTCACGAAAAATTTTAAGAAAATCTTTTTCAAAGTATAATATTTTTATTTATTTTCTTCTTGCACAAATTAGATGGAATTCTTATGGAACTTACAGCCCTCATTCCTTTATCCCAAAAAAAATAAAAATAAAAAGTGGCTCCATAAAAGTATTGATCATAAACTCAAATTATGGTATCAATTTAAGCAAAAGTACCTTGTTGAAAAAAAAAAAAGAACAATTAGAGAGAGGGGACGTTATTTATCAGCTGTAGAACATAGGTGTAAAATAGAGCCGCGCAACTATTCTTGCATCGCTTTCTTATATCAGCATATATGATTAAGTACGTGGCTCTATTTTATACCATGAGATCCACATGTGAGGCCGTAGACCTGATCCATGTAAAAATTTCCCCTCGTATGAGAGTAAGATATTATTTATCAAGAAAATGAGCACACAGCATACAACCATTCTTTATCGTGGCATTGCATATCTGTCTACAAAGTAAATATAGGAGTAAAAAAACTAGATATTGCATTTGAGGTAAATCTATTCTCTCTTTAAAAGTATGGTTAGTCTTAATAGGTTTAGAGTCTTTGCACTTTGTGTGTTAATTTTTAAATATGCCTAAATTGTCCTTCTAAAATGTCATTTTGTGCTATAATGAAATTGATTGTATTGTAATTGAGTGCTAAATGAATTTTTTGTGCTATAATGAAATTGATTATATTGTAGTTGAGTGCTACAATGAAATTGATTGTATTTTAATTGAGGTGGAGTTACAAAATCCTTTAATTTACATTACTCTATATAATGAAGTAGTTGTGCCTAACGAGTCATTGGCATGTTTGAATCACAATGCTAGGTTAGTCGGAACGAGTCCCGCTCGTTTGTTGTACAGTGATACTATGCTATTGGTATAGCCGTGGTAAAGATTAAAGAATACGTACTGATTTAACTTAAGGATGGAGAAGTTGTAACTTTGGATTTGTGAAGGAAATGATGGGTGACTTCAAGAATCAGAAGAGCTCGCATAAACGGTCTGATTGAGTGCTATTGATTGTGTTATAACTGAGGTGGAGTTACAAAATCCTTTAATTTACATTATGCTTGTAATTAATTTACAAAATCCTTTAATTCCTCGTACAATACCATTTGACTGCCCTTTCACTTCACCCTCAAATGTATCAATTTTTTACCAACACCAATTACAAAAATTGCTTTTGCTTTATTTCAAGTGTCGTGAATTAGTTTGAAAGGTATTTACAATGATGGAGAAAAAGAAGAAGAGAAAAAGGTTAGTACTCCCTCTCAATTCATATGCAAATGTGTCTATTGTCTCTTGCTTTATTAGTACTTTTTTTTTTCTGTTTATCTATGAGTTACTCCTAATTTCCTATTTGAGAGAATTTTCCGAATGTGGATGTATATGTGTTTGTTAATTGGCTTCAAATTATGATGCTACACTAAGCAACAGTCATGGGACATAAATAGAGGCAGCCATAACCAAGCTTAACAAGACATCCAAGTTAAATTTCAAATATTGATATGATTGTACACCTTGATATACAAAGAAAGATTATAAAAAATTGCATGTTATTCTACCTACGCGTATGTAATTTGAATTACCTTGGGTTTGAAGTTATCCATTTTCTGAAATTATGATTTGAATAGGAAAATAGATGGGTGATTTTATAATTGGTGTTATATTTTTATATTTTTATTTATTACTGCTATGTATATTTTAAATTTTCACTTGAATTTTAGTATTAATAAAGATTTTAGTATCAATGTTTGTGTCATTGTGCTAGCTATGCATTGTCTATAAATCTTTCAAGAAATAGTTCAAACATTTTGATAGTATCACCCGAAATTATGTTTTTCAACAACAATTATTACAAGAAAAAAAAAAGCATATAATCCCTTTACTATTATATTTATAAAAAAAATTCAAAAAATTTAATATATAAAAGATGTTACATTTTGCAAAAACATCACGTGCAAATCACGTGAGTTATTAGTAGTGTATAGAAGTGGATAATCAAGTCTTTCAACCTTTGATAATTTAGTCTAACGTTTTCATCCATTCAGAACTTCCGGACACCTTCCTCACATGTCGTTGAAGACTGTACAAGATTCATAGCAAGTTATTGGTCGTCAATTGCTTTCAGGGTAACCCCAATTGTCTTAACCACCAGCTAGAATAGTAGTATTGTAGTACTAGTCCACATCTCTATTATTCGTGGAATTTCAGACACGACAACATGTTACATAAATATTTCTGACAAATGGAGTCATTCGTGGAATTTCGGACGAGGTGGGGCTCCATGTTGTAAGAAAAAGCATCTTTCCGAGTTAATTCGCAGAAAGAGATGGCAAAAATTTACAGTTGATGCGTTACTGGTCTTCAGCAATTTTCCAGCTTGATTTGTCTTCAAGTTTTTGATTCTCGCTTTAGTTGCTTGTAGATACTCATGAGAAGGATCATGGCACATAACGATGTAGGGATATGACACAATGTGGCAATAAAAAGCTTAAAATAATTTGCCTGCCTCCAAATAGGAAAATCAGAAGCTAATTGTAAAATTAAAATACAAATTGCAGAAATTATTCTCTTCAATCAGAATCTAATTGTTTTGTCTTCAGCTCATAAACAGTAACGAGGAATTGAGAAGAAGTTTCAGATGCCGTCCTAGTAAAAAATGAAAGAATACTTACCAAGGTAAAAAAAAAAATGAATACTGGAAGAACATTCCTTACAAAATATGATTTTGGCAGTCCCAAAGGTTATACACTGCCAAACCACAGAATTCGAGCGTCACAATCATTTCTTCACAGCTAAAAAGGGAGTTCCTTAGAATTTCCAGTACAAACATTTGATTCTACTGCCATATGCAGTTATCCATGCTTCGTGGTCTGCCATGACAACTCGTGTCTTGAACTCATGATTTATCATAATTTGTCTACAGAATTCCTGCACGTATAGGAGCCAATTACTTAAGATTAGGGACAAAAGAAATTAAGATGTAAGGTTGCTTGTTTCCCAGGATGTCCCAATGATTAGATATTTTAGCAACAGTGATTACGGTCCATTCGATAGTTTTGACCAACAGGGTAGCACCACGTTACTGTCACTATTGCTTAACTTTTGGTGCTGAGATGTGATTTATAAGTAATGTAACCATGACAGTAGCGTAAGGAAGCTTTCATTTGGTTCCCAATCCCATTTCGTGCCTGAATTCTCAGAGCCCAACTCCTAAATTCTTGGTAAACTAGTCACGAAAGTTTAAGGAAATCATAAGCTTATCAACTGTCACAAACGTTGGAAAAAAGCAAACAAAAATGTTTGATGGAATAATATATACAAAATACTAGGAAGTTGTTCACACAATGCTGGGAATTCACAAGGAAGGAGCATATGTGGTAAAAGCGTTGACTCCATATGGTATATACCCAAATATTCCATATGCTGCTGGTTGGTTTATGTAAGTTTGAGAGGCTGAGGTTTTGCCTTAAATAACCAGCTGGTTGCACACTGCACTCATCTATCTTCTACCTAATAATCACTTTATATATCTTCAATTGGTCCTTCCTTTTCATGTTCTGAAGTATCATTAGCAGGTACGTTTTCTTTACATCCCCTCTGAAGTTGGACAAGACAGCTTCCGTAGTTCTTCTTAGTCATCATAATTGCTTCAATACATACAAAAAATTTCCACTTTTTAGCATAGGTTCTATTTTTTCCTTGGTAAGATACACAAAGATGGCTTCATTAGAGACATTAAAGTGTGTTCAAATTGATTTCAACTCCCTTTACTCTAGTTATATCTATTCATTGAGATATAAACATGCCAGTAACATCAGAGGATGCATTAGTACCTAGTACACTAGTTGAAGGAGATTCTTCATTGGATTAGTCATACATACGTCTGGTAGTCAACTGGTCATGGTAGAAACAATTAGAAAATTTCGAATCTTACCAGTATGTTTTGAAGATAGAAAGCCGGATGCTTACAATTTCTAATATTTTAAGGAACAAGAATCTTTCTGCATATCAGAAGTACTAGCTGCATGGCGGGCGTAAAATATATTTTGTCTGTTCTTCGCATACGATCAGATTACTTTTATTTTCTTTTTTTTTAATCTTCTTCAAAGCAAAGAAGATATTTTCTTCTATTTAGTTAATTGTTTCAAGAACAAAATTTTCTAGAAAATTACTAAAAAAAAACAACCATGGGCATAATTTGTTTCAATTAACCACAACATTTTTACACAAATTGAGATTTTATGACAGTAACATCAAATTTATTAAAAAATATGGCAGTGATAAGGAAAAGAAAAAACAAGAAACACAGAAAAATTGGTACTTCCAAGAAATTTTTCCTAATATGTTCAGAGTTTAGATGATATTTGCATCTGAAATCAGCCAATATATAACCAAGAATAGCACTTAACTCTCCTCAACGATTAGCCAAATAATTACACTCACCCTGAAGTTTCTGTTAGTTTTCAGCAAACCTAAAGGTAAGGCTGGATTTCTGTGACCAGCAGGCTCCAGAAGGTCATTGAAATGCTCCATCAGCATAGTATTCCATTAGTCAAGAACTATTTAGACGTGGAGCCAATCATTTTATTCATTTTATCTTTTTTTTTTCTTGCTACGGTAGAAAAACAGGGCATTAGCGGGATATTAGATTCAGGATTATAGAAGAGCAAACCAATCGTCTAATCAGTTAGGTGAATGCATACAGGCATTTGTTTCAATGTTAGTGAGATGAATTACTTGCACAGTATAATGCTAAACTTTTTGTATTTAGTTGTTAATGCAACCATTAAAATTGGCAGTGATTTTCTTCCTGGCTGGAAATGAATTTTACATTTGATCATTACTGATGGCTCGTCCAACTTTTGAGAAGAAACTCTTAGTGCACCTGTAAAACTTATGAACAGTATTAGGATTTTATGTCATTCTGGCCGTTTTTAAGGCCCAAATTGACCTTATGCATGTCATATGGATAGTTCTTATTTCTGAATCAATTAGGACTTGATGTTCATTCTTGCCTTTTTCTAGGCCCAAATTGAAAATTGACCTTATGCATGTCACATGGATCATTCTTATTTCTTTTTTCTTTTTTTTTTGATAAGAAAAAGCCATTTCATTCAACTAGATCAGAAAGAGCTGCAGCAGTTACAACCATAGGAAAGTTTGAAAACCACAGACATCTATAGATTTAACAGACAAAGCTAGTTTGGAAGCTTCATGAGCAGGTCTGTTATTTTATCTGTGAACATGACTAATTTTTAGATTAGGAAAACCTTGCTTAAGCTCCCTAATCCAATGTACAATATGCCCAGTATATGAGAGATCAAATTTAGAGCTGTTGATAGTAACTTCAAGATCCGCTGCCAGCTCCAAGGCTTTTAGAAAAGCTATAGTTTCTGCATGCTCAACATCTGCACAATTTGGAGTGTTCTCTATCATCATCACTTGAATCTCTCCATAAAGATCTCTGATGATTATACCAATACCAGCTTCTCTTTCTGAATATGAGGCATCCACATTGAACTTTAAAAAACCTTCATTAGGGCGATTCCATTTGCTATCAGAAATAGAGACTCTCTGATAACCAGTGGAAACTCGCTGTTGATGTTGCAATGACCGATAATCTTGCAAGAAAGATTGCCCATATTTGCAGATCAAATTTGTTCCTCTTTCAATACCTTCGAAAATTGCTTCACATCTGAACTTCCAGATAAGCCAAAGAATAACTGCTATATACTCAGCCATATGTATGTCCTTTTCTTTCATCAGTGATGCAAACCAGTCTTTAAAGGATGAAAATTCCATCCTGCTAGGAACCTTGACTGAATTAATTGCTCTCCACACTTGCTTAGCTTCGTGGCATTCAAAGATAATGTGACTATCAGATTCAATGGAGTCACCACATCTCCTGCATTGACTGTTAAAATCCTTAGCTCTGTGATTGATGTTCAAATTTGTTGCTAGAATCCCTCTGCATGCCTGCCATAAGAACATACGAACTCTTGGAGGTACTTTAAGTCTCCACAGACATTTCCAAAAGTGCTGCTCCCAATCCCTTGATGACGAAGAGCCTGCATTCTTGAGTCTTTCCTTCATATCTAAGGCCAGAAAATAGGCAGATCTGACTGTGAAAATTCCATCTTTAGAGTAATGCCAGATTAAGTCATCTTTTGGCCAATTCAAGGAGAATGGAATCTTCAAAATCTGCTCCACTTCATGATCAAAAAACAACGAATTTAATATCTGAATTTTCCACTGTCCTGTGTTATAGTCTATCAGATCTCTCACTCGTGCATAGGGCCATAATTCCTTTTTGGTTTGGGAAACTCTAAAAGAGAATGGCGTTAGTATCCAAGGATCTTCCCACACTCTAATATCCAACCCATTACCTATCCTCCATCTTACTCCTTGAGATAACAATTTTCTTCCTTCAAGCAAGCTTCTCCGTAAGAAGGATGCTCTGGCCCCTGATTTCGCAGCTAGAAACTCACAGTTTGGAAAATATTTGGCTTTAAGAACTCGTGCAGCCAGTGAGTTTGGATGTTGAATTAACCTCCAGCCTTGTTTAGCAAGCAGAGCCAAGTTAAAAGAATGAGTGTCTCTGAATCAAACAATTATTTTAGCTGTTGCATATATAATATGCTAAGATCTAATTAAGTTTTCCCTTGCTGCAGCTAAGCTTTCACGAAAGTCTCAGCAGCACAATCAAACATGCCTCGTGGACAGCAACTAGAAGTGCTTAATGCACTTGATGTTGCCAAGACCCAACTCTATCATTTCACAGCAATTGTAGTTGCTGGAATGGGCTTCTTTACAGATGCATATGATCTCTTCAGTATTTCCCTATGCACAAAGCTGTTGGGACGCATTTACTACTTCGATGAAAACTCGAAAAAGCCTGGAAGCTTACCTCCAAGTGCCTCGTCGGCAGTCACTGGAGTTGCCCTGGTTGGTACTTTGATTGGCCAACTCTTCTTCGGCTGGCTTGGTGACAAAATGGGAAGGAAAAAGGTTTATGGTATAACCTTAGTTCTCATGGTTGTATGTTCCCTTGCCTCAGGACTTTCTTTTGGACAGAGTGCGAAGGGTGTCATTGCTACACTTTGTTTCTTTAGGTTTTGGCTTGGATTTGGTATTGGAGGAGATTATCCACTTTCAGCTACAATCATGTCTGAGTACGCGAATAAGAGGACTCGTGGATCATTCATTTCTGCAGTGTTTGCTATGCAAGGATTTGGTATATTAACCAGTGGAATTGTGGCCATTATACTTGGAGCTTCATTCAATAATGCATTTCGTGCTCCACCATATGAAAAAAATCGAGCAGGCTCAACAGTGCCTCAAGATGATTACATATGGCGCATTATTTTGATGTTTGGAGCTTTACCAGCTGCTCTTACATACTATTGGCGAATGAAGATGCCTGAAACTGCTCGTTACACGGCCCTCGTAGCTAGGAATGCACAGCAGGCAGCTAAAGATATGGCTAGGGTGCTGCACGTTGAATTTGATCCTGAAGTGGAAAAAGTGGAGAAACTCACTGAGAAAGCATCCAACAGATATGGATTATTTTCCAAAGAATTCCTGCGCCGGCATGGCCTTCATTTACTGGGAACTAGTTCGACATGGTTTTTCCTTGATATTGCATTTTACAGCCAGAATCTTTTCCAGAAGGATGTCTTGAGTGGAATTGGATGGATTCCACCAGCTGAAACAATGAGTGCTGGGGAGGAACTTTTCAAAATTGCCAGGGCACAAACACTTATTGCACTATGCAGTACTGTTCCAGGATATTGGTTTACTGTGGCTTTTATCGACATAATTGGAAGATTTGCAATTCAACTGATGGGTTTTTTCTTCATGACTGTTTTCATGTTTGCTTTAGCTATTCCATACCATCACTGGACTCAAAAGGCTCACCGAATAGGATTTGTGGTTATGTACTCACTGACATTTTTCTTCGCAAACTTTGGGCCTAATGCCACTACATTTGTTGTACCAGCAGAAATCTTCCCAGCTAGACTAAGGTCAACATGCCATGGTATATCCGCAGCTGCAGGGAAGGCAGGAGCCATTGTTGGGGCATTCGGATTCTTGTATGCTTCGCAAAGCCAAGATCCAAACAAGACTGATCATGGCTACCCTACTGGTATTGGCATAAAAAATTCACTGATTGTTCTTGGCTGTGTGAATGCTTTGGGCATGTTATTCACTTTCTTAGTACCAGAACCTAAGGGAAAATCATTGGAGGAGTTGTCAGGTGAAAATGAGGAGGAGGGCTATGAGCTAGAAGGGGGTGCTGCAGTTCCTTCAAATAGGACTGCTCCTGTTTAATCCAGTGCTTTGTCAAATTTGAGGGAAAGAAATTCAAGATTAATCTTCAGTGTGTTCTTAGAAAATTTATCTCTTTTTAAATATGTAGATATATTCTAAATCACAATAATTATAAAGTTTTTGTCAAAGTATCTGTTTTTCATCTTTGTACGACAAAGCAATATGTTGAAACAATGTATACATAGAACCTTAAAAAGTACATAGGAAAATCCCTTTTGTTGAGGCACGAAAAGGTTGTAATAGTTCTTTTTTTTTTTTTTTTGAATTGTACCAGATGAACTTTGATGTGAAAATCTGCCTTTATTGATATTATTGTCATTCCTCTATAATGCTATAATAAACCTTGTGTAATCTTGGAGGAGCGGCTGGCCCCACCAAACTTTCTTGCTTTTTCCCATTTTCGTCTCTTGATGTGGTTCTTGCTAAAGGTGTTCCTTGGAAGAATTTAGTCTCTGTCAGTGCAATTTTTTCATGTTGCAAATTGAGTTTAGAAAGCGGAGTCAAAGAATCATTTAAGGTAACTGTAATATTAAGGCCTTAGGGACCTTTATGAAATTAAACCTTCTTGGGCCATTGTGTGCTTTGTAAGAAGTAGTGTCCTTAGTTGCAATTCTTGAAACTTCAAATTTTGCCCTAAAGACTGAAATCCTCTTCTTCATTTTCCTTCACTTCTTCCTCTTCTATTTTGAAAGAATTCCTCTAAATTTCTTCCCATTTTCTCAACCCATTGAAGGAGGAATTGAAGGGATTTCATCCCCAAAGGAAGCTAGTAGAAGTCATTTTGAAGCTTTCTCCCCAAATCTCCCTCAAGGTAACTCTTCTTCCTACTTTTTAGTTCTTTCACCATTTGATTATTTTGCTTGGAATTTCGAGATTATGGCTTTATTGGATGCTCTTAGACTATGTTGCTCTTGAAATAGATGATTTGTAGTAGTAGTGCTTGTGAGTTATGATGAATGTGTGAAGTGGGTGAGTTAGAGGTTTGAAGAATTGGGTATGAGATTTTGGTAGATCTTGTGTGATTTTGAGAATGATCCATGAATATGTTGATTATGATGTTAAGATAGTATTTTCCTACTTTATTATGCTATTTTGAGGTTGTTTTGTTGTTTGGATTGGGTGAGAAGATGATGAATAGTGTGGGGGGTGATTTTGAGCAGTTGCAGGCCGTCTTGTTGGGTTCATCCGCGGTGCCACCCGCGCCGCGGATGAGACCGCGGCTCGTAGCAGCAGCCTCTCTGGGCTCATCCGCGGTGCCACCCGCGCCGCGGATGAGACCGCGGATGAGGGGCCGCTTGCTCTGACCTGAGCCGCGACCTCAGCCGCGTCGCGGCTGGAGTCGCGGCTGGGTACTGTATCTGAGCCGCGGCGTGAGCCGCGCCGCGGCTGACGCCGCGGGTCAGTACAGTTTTGTCTCTTTTCCTCTTTTTGCGTGTTAAGCTAGGTTTAAGCCTCTTTTATGGTTTCTTAATAGAATCAGTATGTGATACAAGTCTTCCTTGTGTGTTATAGGCGACGAAGGACTTTATCCCTACTCGGACTACCTAAATTAGTCTTGGAGTGAGGTAAGTAGTATTTGATTCTCTTTGCTTTGGAAATGCTTTTGATGATGATAAATGACTTAGATAATACTTTCTCTATATAAATGGGCTTATGTTTGGTTACTTTGATTTTCTATGACACAAGATGTGTGGTCTAATGAATTCTTTGAATGAACATATGAATGAGCTCTTGTATGTGAAATGGGTATATGACGGGACTAGTTCCCTAAATTGGTAATGGTAGTAAATCATTTTGAACCGTACTAACCGGGTTATAGTTAGTTTTGTACCGCACCAACCGGGTGGTAGTTGGTTTTGAACCGCGTTAACCGGGTTATAGTTAACAACTGGAATTCCAGGGTCATGTGTCCACTAACTGCTTGAGCTCTCTTTTCTTTGAATTGCTTTATGCAATGTTTGGAATGTGTATGGTTTTTGACTTGACCACATGTTGTAATGTTTATGGCTTTGATTTTGGTTTGAATTGTACTTATGTATAAATGACAAACTTAAGCCCCAAAGAGAACCTTTACTACTTACTGGGTGATTATATCACTCACCCTTTTTGTTTAACCCCGCAGGTGATGAATTTGTTGAAGGTGATTGGACCGATTTTTGGGCCTCATAGTCATAGCTAGGATAGACTTGAATGAGGTTATTTTTGATAGCATTGATGTATAGCCATATTTTGTATGGATTAGGTTATACATACTTTCCCATCTATTTTTTGTCATGGGGAAAGAGAAGTGTAATGAATGTTGTATATCTTTTGGTGATGAATGAAATGGACTTCTTTTGGGCATTTTGATATTATGGAGCCTTATGTTATGTTTAGACGATAATTGTTTTGATTTAGCCTTGTGTCCTAGCGTAGCCTAGGGCATGGCGGGTGCCACGTCTCGGGCACGGGGCGTGACAGTAACTGTCCACTGGTTAGCTTATAAGAGTGAAAAATATCACAAAATTTCCTAACTAATGCATTGAAATGGATTAATTAAGGTAAGATACTTAATATTGCAGATCTATGCGTATGCGTAAGTTCTATCAACGCTAGTGTTATTTTTTTAAGACAATATGTTGATACAAAAGCTTCCGGAATTTTACTGTGAGGTCAATAAAAAAGGACCTGAATCTAAAATAAAGCATAAAAAGAATGTGTTTTTTCTCCCAATTAGTTTCCTTCTCTGTTTTTTGATTGGATAATATGGAGCCTAGAACATAGAAGATGAGTAGTTTTCAGTATTAGGTTAATGTCATTGGAGTACTCCCCCTTTCAAGGGTAGCATCATGTAATGTAAGGTAAAATTTTTATGTTACTTTGAAACTGATATTGTAAACAAAATGCAAAATGCAAAATGCCAACACTCATGAAGCACATTTGAATTTGCACGGTACATGTAGTAAAATATACAAACGAACCAACAAAATCTGATGCCGAAAATTAAGTTCCACGCAGGAAAATGTGAAAATCAATAAGGTAACAAAGCATAACCACAAGTATAACCACATAGAGTAATTCAAGAATCACCCTGCATGCTTTATTCTATGACAAACATCTACACTTCAGCAGTCTCTCCATCATCTCCAATGTTTTCTTTTGATGCCTCCTCAAGTGATTTTCCTTTGGGCTCAGGCACACAAAAGGTACAAAGCATTCCCAGTGCATTGACAACACCAAGAACTATCAGGGAATTCTTTATTCCAATGCCACGAGGATAACCTGGATCAGTTTTGGTAGGGTCTTTGCTTTGTGCAGCATACAGAAATCCATAAGCTCCGATTATGGCTCCTGCCTTTCCTGCTGCTGCTGATATCCCATGGCACGTAGACCTAAGCCTTGCGGGGAAAATTTCAGCAGGTACGACAAATGTTGTGGCATTAGGTCCGAAATTCGCAAAGAAAAATGTCAACGAGTACATGACCACAAATCCAATTCGGTTATCCTTGAGTCTCCAGTGATCATAAGGGATGGCAATTGCAAACATGAAAACTGTCATGAAGAAGAATCCCATTAATTGGATTGTGAATCTTCCAATTATATCAATGAAGGCTACTGTGAACCAGTATCCTGGAACTGTACTGCACAGTGCTATTAGTGTTTGTGCCCTGGAAATTCTGAAAACTTCTTGGGTAGCATTCATTGTTTTGGGAGGTGGGATCCATCCAATTGCAGTGAAAACATCTTTTTGGAAAAGGTTTTGGCTGTAAAAGGCTATGTCCAATAAAAACCATGTAGAAGTGGTTCCAAATAAATGAAGTCCATGGCGACGAACAAATTCCCAGGAGAACAAGCCAAAAGAATTTGCTTTATCCCTAGTCAGCTTCTGTATCTTTTCCTCTTCTGGGTCAATTTCAACTTGCAAGACCATAGCCATGTCTTGTGCTGCCTGTTTTGCATTTTTCGCCACCAGGGCTGTGTAACGAGCAGTTTCAGGCATCTTCATACGCCAATAGAAAGTCAGGGCTGCTGGAAATGCACCAAACATCAAAATAATGCGCCAAATGTAGTCAGCTTCAGGGACAGTTGAGCCTGCTGGATCTTGCTCATAAGTAGGAGCCTTATAGTGGCTATCAAATGCTCCAGCCACAATTAGTGAAACAATTCCACTGAACAATATACCGAATCCTTGCATAGCAAAGACTGCTGCAATGAAAGCACCACGAGTCTTCTTGTTGGCATATTCAGACATGATGGTAGCTGAAAGTGGATAATCACCACCAATGCCAAAGCCAAGCCAAAACCTGAAGAAACAAAGGGTTGCCATAACTCCCTTGGGACTAGACCCAAAGGAAAGCCCTGAAGCAAGCGAGCAAATAATCATGAGAATTAAGGTAATTCCATACACCTTTTTTCTTCCCATTTTGTCACCAAGCCAGCCAAAGAAAAGTTGGCCAGCAAGGGTGCCAACAAGAGCAACACCTGTGACTGAAGATGAGACACTAGGAGGTAATGTGCCAGGTCTTGCTGAACCTGGTTTGTAGTAGTACAGCCTCCCTAATAACTTAGTCACTAATGAAATACTAAACAGATCATAAGCATCTGTGAAGAATCCCATTCCTGCAATGATAATTGCAGTGAAATGATAGAGCTGAGTTTTCGCGACATCAAGTGCATTTAGCACTTGTATTTGTTCCCTGGCCATGCCTAGATTTCCTCCTTATAACAACTTTCCTCTCCCAACAGATCTATATTTTCTGCACTAAGAAAATAGCATGGTTAATTGATTCGTCTCAAATAGTCAATTCAATTTTATTATATTTGTCCCGTTAATAAGAAACTGGGTGATAGAATTTGACACGTCGTACATTGATAATTAGATACAGGTATAAAAATTAAGCAATGAATACAACTCATTAGTCTAGATTTTTTTTTCTCTCTGTCCATCGAAGAGTTACAATATTAACACTAATATACTGTAATGATGGCGCGTTATAAAAAAAAAATAGTAAAATAATGTAGTTACACGGAGTCACAATATTAATGGTATCTTTTCTCAAGAAACTGCTAAGATTCTTTGATAATTTACTGCATTCTTGATAAAACTTATAATTCATTTCCTCGGTCACCTAACTCAATCACAACAATACATTCCCTAATTTCTCATACGATCACAGAATAATACTATCTTAGAAAATGGCCTAAGAATCATGCACATGGATAAAGAGATACTTTATAGAATCATGCACATGGACAAAGAGATACTTTATAAACTGATAGAGAACTATATAACATGAATGTAGGAAGTTCGTATCTGAAAATTTTTTTGCATTATCAGAGTAGTGCAAACATCAAAAAGACCAAAGGCTTACCTGCTTCAAAACGTGGCGGAATATGACAGAGAGATATGCTGAGGGGATGGTGCATCGAGGGCTGCTTATTTATAAGAGGCGCCAACCCTTATATTTTGTAAAATTACCAGAATCTTATTCGGCATATAGGGTATATGCTGTTCAGAATGTCAACTCTTTCCTGATTAGTTTATTTTTTTTAATAAATTATCATCTTAATGTATCTGCAATCTTCGAAGCAATCTAAATTTGGTTGTCAATCCATGTTAACATGCATTCCTCTACTTGATAATGTTCTTTATAATCAAATGTCAAATGTCCCTAAAGCATAATTTTTTTATGTTGGCTAACGCCGTTAAATTTTTTTTTAATTAGAGCCTGTGAAAAAAAAAATTGCTAAGTGCTAATCAACAAACAAACTGTGATTTTTGTTTTTTTTTAACTACATTGTATCTTTTGTTAACGATAGAATCCCCAAAAAAAAAAAAAGATTGTAATTAATACCTTGGTAGAATACAACTAGCAGGAAATACACTTAATTCTTGCTACATTTACACATTTATACCTTTTAAAAGCAAGTCTAGCGGGATTGATTTCCTTTGCTTCTTGAATATTTCAAGGTATTATGGCTTTCAATACCAAATTAACGATTTGACATGGCTAGTATCCAAGACGAATTACGGCTGCAGGATTCGATTACGAAAAGTCAACCATAATATTTTCTTAGGACAAGTTGAAATTAACTTTCTAATTATGGAAGGCAACCAAACTGCAAGATCTCGTCATCTATGATAATGACATGGAAAGTACCAAGGCCTATTTGCCGTACATCAAAGTACAGTGCCATTTTCTTTACATATAAAAAGTACCATCCTCCTCTTTATTACTCCTTTGGAGAAATAAAATCGGAGTATGGCACGGGCTGGGCACGGGCCAGACACCCAACCCTAAGAAGATTTGGTGACTTGAACTTAACCTAACGAGTCAGTAATTTTTTTACCCTAAATCAACCCTAATGTCCTCGGGTATCCATCCTTAAGTACTCGATAAATAGGGTCGGGTCACAAGGTACAACCTGCCCTTATTTATTTATTTATTTATTTTACTAAAATCTGTAATGGCTACTTGGCTAAACTAGAACACAAAATTATACACCAAAGTCCAAGGCCTTCCAAAAGTCTCTTCACTTCTCTAATCCTCCAAAAAATCATAAATATCCACTAATTCATGTCACTAATTGAAATGACTCACTCTATAGTCTCAGTTCATCTCGATTTTGATGATTAACAAACTAATAACAATGTATAATAATATTCCATCAAGGTGTATTTGCAATAAAATAAGTTAGAAATAAAAAACAAGTGAAAATGAAATTTAAAAAACTGAAGCAGACGACCCCCAAAGAAAGCGAACGTCTCGTTAATCGTCTACATGCTCTTCGAATTTTAGCGGATGACAAAGTCGGACGACAGCTTGCGAAGCGAACATCTGGTTAATCATCTAAATGCTGGATTTTAGTGGATGTTCGGTTAGTTAGTTTTAATAAAATTACCATAGAGCCCTTATATTTTTTAATATTTACATTATTACCCCTTGGGTAGGGCACTTGCAAGTTTTTTTTTTTTTCTGACCCGTATCCTAACCCGAATTTGCTAGTACCCGACCTTAAGCTGACTCATGGAGGGAAACAATTTCGGGTACCCTATTTTTAGGGTCAAATCAGGTCAAGTAGAGCGGGTTTTCGGGTCATCGGATTTTTTGGCCCACCCCTAAGTATGGCATATCTGAGTTCAAATGTTTATCCTTTTATTTATTTTTTAAATCTCAACAAGATTAGAATTTTGCTTTTACAAAATTTGTTATCACTTTTTACATGTTAACAAATAATTTGTCATTATGGTTAAATATTTAAAATTCGGTTAAATTTATGAAAATTATCTTTATTACAAGAGAATTATCAGTTTTCTTGAGTTACATACCATTCGTATGCATCATCTTAGGTTGGTTATTTCTTATCTATTTCTTGAGCAAGGGAGCATTTTGAGTTTCCATCACGGGAAAATTAAACTAAGGCGTTTTTTGGTTCAAATTTCTCAATCAATATCACTATAAATTCCATTAATCCTATCATGAATATGAGTTCTGACGATTCTCCCCAATATGTTTGATTTAATAATGGAATGAGCATCAATCCCTCTAAAAGAGATAATAACTTTGATAGAATAGTATTTTAGGAGAATCATAATATCTCAATTAATTACTTTCATTCCGATTGAAGAATAGTAATAGTTGTTCTTCAAATATCAACAATTAGTATCATTATTAATCACACTCATTCTTCTTCCTAATTCTTTTAAACAAAACGGCCCCTAAGGTGTTCATTAGATGTTGACTCTCAATCAATTATATATAGTTGTAGATTTCTAGATTAGTAGTTGTGACCCGTCAAAGACTAAATATTACTCCCTCCGTCCTACTTTGTTAGGCTTATTTTCCTTTTTTATCTGTTCCAAATTATAGTCTACTTTCAATTAAAGAATGTAATTAACTTTTAACCTCTCTAAAATGCCCCCATTTAGTTACTTTGTTACAAGTGAGATAACTACCATATTAATATAGTGAAATTTTTAAAGTTCATAGCCAACTATACATTCACATATCAAAACCCAGAAATTACTCCATTAAAGTATAATTGCTTTGATTAATGGAAGAACTTTGACTTATGGTGCAATTTTCTAATTTTGTATATAATGTGAATGTTTAATCATGAATAGAAGGATATTCTAGGAATATCATAAATTAAATTTATTCTTTCAATAAAGTTAATTAATTTTTCTTAAATTATGTGAAAAACAGTAAACCTAACAGAGTGGGGTAGAGGGATATTTCAACGGTATATTTAAAATGTCTCTATGCCAACACTAGTTTATATAATTCACATAGCCAAGCATGACATCCATGCACCCGTCACTATGTCATACTTGCATTAATAAAAATTTCGTATCTCATTAATTAGCTAGATAAGGTCATTCTCACAATCTTCTTTTTCTCAAATTGTTAATCTAGAAAACGAAGATAGACAATTTTATGAAGAAAATTTCAACAATGACTTCAATATTTTACCAAAGATCAATAGTTGAAATGGAAATTTATGAATTTCGATCGTTCGCAAAGCCTCCTCAAAAGGCTGAAGACTTATATGGAATTTGGAAAACACTTGCAATAACATTTTTAGACCTTGCCTAGCATGTACAGGAGAGGTATATAGTTTTCCAACTCAGTCGGTAAGAACGTGAGTAAGAACTATGGAATCTCTAATTCAACTCTCAAAATTTTTATTTTTTTCCCTTCTTTCTTTTTGTAACATTTAGAATTTTCCTTGAACCAAAACAAGGAAGAGGTATATTTAGATTTCCTATGGGAATGCACCTCTAATTAATATTAGAAGCATTTATTTTATCCAACCAATTTCAATGGGCTGGAGATGGCCTGTAAAGAAGACAAAGAGCAATATGATAAGATAAGGTTGATAAGCATATACGTCTTGGCCAGTGCCAACTATTTCTCGGAGACCTTTTCCAATTTTTCTTCTTATTAGACAAATAAAAATCTGCATGTTTGGCTGAGGTTTTGAACTCATATTTTTCTTGTCGACATGAAAATAAAAGTATAAGCCATATTTCAAATTGTATATGGTAAAAATAAAAGTAAAAGTTAGAAATAAGGGGATAGGATTTAGATTAGGAAATATTTTATGACCCATATTTCAAATTGTGTATGGTAAAAATTTGGAAACCTTGCCCCAAATTATATAACGCAAACATCTTGTAACGAGAATTGAGAATTGAAATCAATTAAAAAAAAAAGATGTCCAGAAAAAATTAAATATTTATATTCGTTGAAGAACTTTGATGTTGGGTCAATAACACTGATATTTGATCTCAAGTAGTCGAAGGTTAATAGCACTGATATTTGATCACATATGAATTTGCTTGGCTTGTTTATCTAGATATTTGATTCCTGCATGTCATTCGAGAATACTTCTAGAAAATATTTTACTTGAAATTCGATCCCTGTAATTTCATTCAATAATACTTTTAGAAAGTACTTTCCTTCTGATCCTCCATTATTCGGTTAGGCACCATTTGGAATTCTTGATGTGGGCCAATTTTTACAGGAATCTTCCTTTATATATAGATGAGAGACTGGGCTATCGACAGGCAAATTGCACGAAGTTGCCTTCAGTTGAGGAAACCTTCAATTTATGAACTGAACAACTTGCTGTATCATACATTTTGCTTCCATACAAAAGTGGTTTTAGATTATGCTTTGCATTTTGTTGTGACTTGTGAGTTGTAAATGCACAAGACTCCACCGTTGACTCAGCAAAACAAGCTTATCCAAGTTCAATAACAAACAAGGCCTGTCCAAAATCTTTGCTTGAAAATCGGATGTAACTCTTTATTCTTGCTTTTAAAACTAAAATTCAATTCTCACCGATTCATTTTCATTCTCTTTTACTTTCTAAATTTTTTCTCTTGGTAAGAAAGGAAGTGACATTAAGTAGTAAAGCAAACTATCGGTTAGACATCAAGGGCAGTCGTTCCTTTGATTTTTTTGCCATTTTTGTTTTCTTATTTGTTTTTAAGTAAACAGGGCAACAGGAAAAAAAAAAGACAAAAGGAAAACATAAAAAAGGTAGGCACTTGCATAGGACCAGAAGTCCATTCATACGCCCATCAACTAGAAACCGAATCTATCCCTGTTGAAAAATTAATAAACTAAGCCTTATAATATTTAGTTATTTATTCTAGTTAGTGTGATGTGTCATTACTTAATTGGTTAGTATATTTGGTCTATTGGGGTGTGTGCGCATGGGATTGTTTCCTATACTACTAGTGCACGGCCTAGGTTTTTGTGTCTGCTGTAGCTTTAAGAAAGAAAAACGGCGCTTATGTTTTTGTGCGGCTTCTCTTTCGTTTCTCAATATAGAAGATTTTTTCCATTAATTTTTTTTTTGTGTTTTTTGTCTAAATTCTTGTGGGTTTTATTTATCTTATTGATTTGAGTCCATTAGATTGGTATCAGAGCCATGCCACCAAAAAATATTACTTATTCAGTTCCAAAATTAAAGAACAAGGAAGAATATAATTTTTGGAGGAAACAGATGTTAACCCATCTAAAGGCATATGGGTTAAATCAATAGTAGAAGAAGGAATTGGTGAAGATGCTGATGCACAAGAAACAAAGAGGGATAATATGGTGCTGTCACAAATTCATCAGAGAATTGATATATCAATTTTTGAAAAAATTACTACTGCAGATACGACGAAGAAGATTTGGGATATTTTGGAGAAAACATTTAAAGGCGTAGATCGGGTTCAACAAAGTAATTTGATGATGATAAAGAGAAAGTTTGAACTTGCAACGATGGAAAAATCTGAATCAATTGAATTATATTTTTCCCATCTATCAGAGATCAAGAACGAGATGGCACTTAATAGTCATCAGCTTTCTGATGGGATATTTGTTGAGAAAGTTCTTAACACTTTACCCATGAAATTTGATCACGTGGTGATAGTAATTCTAGAAACCAAGGATTTGTCAGAATTGAAAATTGAAGAATTGCAAGGGTTATTGATTCTACATGAACAAAGAATTAATGAGAAGATGAAAAACACCCCAGATACTGTGGAGAAGGCCCTGCAGACACAGTTAAATTTGAAAGTAAAGGATAAACTTAAGGAGCAAAGAAATTTTCAACAGAGAAATCAGGACAATGGCAACAGAGATCGTGGCTATAACAATAGAGGTAGAGGCCAGGCTAACAACAGAGGTAGAAGTAGATGAAATTCTCAACATGGTGGTAGAGGTAATAATTTTAATTTTAGAGATGACCCTGGTAGAGGTAGAAGTGCTGGTTATAATTATGAAAATAGATATAATTTTAACCAAAATAATGATGGCCAGAGGATTCAGTATTATAACTGTGAAAATTTTGAACATAGAAGATTTGAATGTAGATCTAACAGTAATTTTCAAGCTAATGTTGTTGAAAATCAAGCTCAGAATAATAATCAAAATTTGGAGACTTTATTATTGGCTTGCAATAATGATGGAACTGTAGATAAAAATAAATGATTCTTGGACACTGGATGTAGTAATCATATGTGTGGGAAGAAAGAATTAATTTTTGAGCTTGATGAATCTGTCAAAGGTGAAGTAAAATTTGAAAATAATATTGTACTACCAGTGTTTGGTAAAGAAAAAATACCCATTAGCCTGAAAAATAAATCTACTAATTTTATTTCTGATGTGTTTTATGTGCCTGGGTTGAATCATAATTTGTTGAGTATGGGGCAATTGTCAAAGAAGAATTATGACATTCGTATTAAACAAGGTATTTGTACGATTTTTGATGAGAGAGTTGGTATGATTACTAAGGTGACAATGACTCCAAACCATTTATTTCTATTAAATTTGAATAGTGGAGATTTTTTTTGTTTGAATACTGTGATTGATGGTGATAATTGGTTGTGGCCTATACAGTTTGGTCATTTAAATGCTGACAGTTTGAGATTTTTGCCTAGTAAAAGAATGGTTCGTGGGTTACCTAGCATCAGTTGCCCTGGCAGAGTGTGTGATATATGCGTTTTGAGCAAGAAGTACATAAAAGTTTTTCAGACAGGTAAATCATAAAAGCAAGGAGACCATTGGAGATCATTCATTTAGACATGTGTACTATGGACGTTCCTTCTAATGGTGATTGCAGGTATTTTATTACCTTTATTGATGATTTTAGTAGGAAAGCTTGGGTTTATATTTTAAAGGAAAAATTTGATGCTTGTGACACTTTTAAAAAATTCAAAACTTTTGTTGAGAAGTGAAGTGGCTTTCAAATAAAAATTTTGAGAAAAGATTGGGGTCAATAATATATTGTCTGCGATGATTTTCTTGAAAAAATGGTATTTATCATCAATTGATAGTTAGATACACTTCACAACAAAATGGGGTGGTAGAGAAAAAAAATAGAACAATTATGGATATGGTGAGATGTATGTTGAAGTTGAAAAATATATCAAAGTCTTTTTTGACAGAGGGAGTTGCTTGTACCATTTATCTGTTAAATAGATGCCCCACGAGAAGCCTAACTGATAGTACCCCTGAAGAAGCTTGGAGTGGTAGGAGGTCATTTGTTGGTCATCTCAAAGTATTTGGGTGTATTGTTTATTTACATGTTCCTAATCAATTAAAAAAGAAACTTGATGATAAAGGAGAAAAATGTGTATTTATTGGTTAGAGTGAAGTGTTCTGAGCTTATAAATTATTTAATCCTATTTCAGAAAAAATAATTATAAGTAGGGATAGGACTTTTGATGAGAGATGTGTTTAGGACTGGAGTAAAGAGGATCCCAAAGATATAGATTTGACTTTAAATTTTGATAGGGAAGATGAAGATATTAATTTTCAATAAGTGCCTGTTACTTAAGACTCACAAACTAAATGAATAGGTTGTCCACACCGCCACAAACAGTTGCCTGCTCGTTTACAGGATTATGTTGTTATTCCTGATAATATTGCTTCTGATGAGGAAATTGTTAATTTTGCTTTATTTGTAGATTGTGACCCTGTTGTTTATGAAGAAATTGTCCAAGATGATCGTTAAGTTAAAGCAATGGATGAAAAAATTCACGCTATTGAAAAAAATAATACATGAGAGCTTACTACTCTTCCTGTTGATAAAATGGCCATTGGAGTGAAGTGGCTCTTCAAAAGGAAGTACAAGCCCAATGGAGAATTGGAGAGATTCAAAGCAAGGTTAGTCACTAAGGGATACAAGCAGAAGTCAGGAATTGATTATTTTGAAGTATTTGCACCTGTTGTTAGATTTGACACTGTTCGTTTAATAATTTTCCTTGTTGCCCCAAATAAATAGAAAATTCATCAAATAGATGTTAAGTCTGCTTTTTTGAATTGAGTGCTTGAAAAGGAGGTTTATATTGAACAGCCTGTAAGGTATATCAGAAGAGGCCAAGAAGATAAGGTATATAAGTTGAATAGGGTTTTGTATGGTTTGATACAAGCTCCAAGAGTCTAGTATACAAGAATTGATTCTTATTTTATTTTTCATGAATTTTTTAGATGTCCATATAAGCATACTTTGTATGTTAAATCTTCTACTCGTAGTGATGTATTGATTGTATGCCCATATATAGATTTAATTTTTACAAGTAATAATCTTGAGATGATTATTAAATTCAAGGAAGTCATGATCAAGCAGTTTGAGATGACAGACATGGACTTGATGTCTTATTTCTTTGGTATTGAGGTTTTTCAATCTGATCGTGGTATGTTTATTTCTCAAAAGAAATACGCAGGTGATATTTTGAAAAAATTCAAGATGGATAGGGCTAAATTAATTTTGACACTTACTGAAGAAAAATTGAAGTTGACCAAAGGGAGCACTAGTGGATATGTAGATCCTACCTACTTCAAGAGTTTGGGAGGGATTTTAAGATATTTGACTTCTACGAGGCCAGATATCAATTTTTGTGTTGGTTTGATTAGCAGATTTATGAAGAATCCACGTCAATCACACTTGCAGGCTACAAAGAGGGTATTGAGGTACATTAGAGGTACTCAGGGAGATGGCATTTTTTATTCGTGTAGTGATTCAGTTGAACTTTTTGGGTATACAGATAGTAATTGAGCTGGTGATACAGTTGAAAGAAACAATACTTCAGGTTATACATTTTTTACTGGCTCAGAAATTTTTTTTTGGAGTTTTAAGAAGTAACAGGTGATAGCTTTATCTACTGCAGAGGCAGAGTATATTGCTGTAGCTAACAATGCTATGCAGACATTGTGGTTGAGGAGGATGCTTGGTGTTCTATAGCACAAGCAAGACGATCCGACGAAGATTTAATGTGATAGTAAGTTAGCAATTGAGTTGTCCAAGAATCCAGTTCTTCATGGGCGTAGTAAGCACATTGACATTAAATATCACTTCATACGCGAGTTGGTTCGTGACAAAGAGATTGAGATTAATTATTGCAAAACTAAGGAGCAAGTAGCGGATATTTTCACGAAAGCTTTGAAGACGGACATATTTTTGAGGTTGAAGAAGATGTTAGGCATATCCACATTTGAGGAGCTTGGTTTAAGGGAGGCATTGTTGAAAAATTAATAAACCAAGCCTTATAATATTTAGTTATTTATTCTAGTTAGTGTGATGTGTCATTGCTTAATTGGTTAGTATATTTGGTCTATTGGGGTATGTGCGCATGGGATTGTTTCCTATACTACTAGTACACGGTTTAGGTTTTTGTGTTTGCTATAGCTTTTAGAAAGAAAAACGGCGCTTATGTTTTTGTGTGGCTTTTAGTTTTTGTTTCATCAAACTTTATTTTTTGTGGCCTCTCTTTCATTTCTCAATATAGAAGATTTTCTCCATTAATTTTTTCTTGTGTTTTTTGTCTAAATTATTGTGGGTTTTATTTATCTTATTGATTTGAGTCCATCAATCCCAATTCCTTGACTAATCACAATTACGTCTAACTGAAGTTGTTAGGTTCATAGTAGGCCAGTATTATTTACGTTAGTTTGAAAGAAAAAGAAAAAAAAATAATTAATATTTAGGTAAGGGTCCAAATATTACGTTAAGTTTTTTTAGTCTAATTTAAGTTACAAATTATATATTGGAATTATTTGATGAATTATTTTGAGTTTTCTTCCACAATAATTCGTATCAGATTCCATTGTTAATGTGGTCTCTTTTTTAGTGTTGAGCCAGAGAATTATTCTTTTCTTGGTAGTGAACTACAAAGTATAAAGTTAGACTTGGTCTTTTGGAATGTTAGATTATAGACTGGAGGATTATTCTCTTCTTGGTACTCTCTTCACACAGTCACACATCAGATAAACACGAATGTTCTCACAAAAAGGCTACTAAAAAAATGCTGATCAAACAAGAATTCCATCGCAATCCACCACCATCCCACTTCACTTTATTCTCTTCTCACTTATTTCCTCCATCTCGTTTTCTTTAAATGATGCTTGATCAAGAAAGTACTCAAAATCTGAATATATGCTTAGTCAAGTTTAGTTCATTTTCTTGACACTTTTTGTGGGTTTTGGTTCATTTTTTTGGATGCACAAAAGATTAAGTGAAGAAAGATGAATTCTTTGGGTGTTGATGATATAATCAACCGTTTACTCGAGGTTAGAGGGAGCCAGGGAGACAAGTGCAGCTTTCAGAATCAGAAATCAAACAGCTTTGTTTAAAGTCTAAAGAAATCTTCATGAAACAGTCTAATCTTCTTGAACTTGAGGCTCCAATCAAGATCTGTGGTATTGCTTTGTTTTCTCTTTCTTTCTTTTTTAATTTGTTAGGGTAACTTGAAATGGGTTTTGTTTAATTTTGATTTTTATTGTCTGGGTTTTTTTTTTTTTTTGTGTTTCCTGGAGTTGGTTTTGTTCATTACTGAGTTTATTTAAGTAGGTACTGAGTAGATTTTCATTTGCCTCTCTAGATGGTTGAGTTGAAGCCTATTGTGAACAAGGTTTGAATAGAGAAGTTCTAGTTTAAAATTACTATTCGAATTTTTAGGGAGGTTTGATGAATTTGGATTCTTTTGGAGAGGTTGGCTATTGCCCTGCCCCTGCCCCTGCCCCACTTTATTTTGTGTGATTTTTTTATTGGTTGTTGACTTGAATGCGTTGATGTCAATTGGTCAGTTATATGGGATGTCCTTGATTGGGCATAGATGATTACGACCACTGGTTTACAATATAATTGTAGAGAATGGTGAAGGTAGTGATTAAAGATAATGTCTGTTATGTTTGGAAAGGGATGTTTTAGAGCCATCTAAACATTTGATCCTTTCAAACTTTTTTGTTTGTTATATGCATATCAAAATGAATGCATTGTAGACTGTTTTAGAGCCATCTGAACATTTTATATCATCGCACTTGTATAAACCTGTCAAAGTGACTCCAAATGATATCCTCACACCTGTATAAACCTGTCTAATTTTTTACTACAAATGTTTAACTTTCAATAATTGCCATTTAGTTTGATGCCTATTGGAGGCTATGTTTTGATATTATTTGCAAAACTCCCTTTGTACGATTGACAAGCAAGGGTTTCTGTGATAGTGGTGACACAATAAATACTTATGGCCCTCTTATCCCTTGAGACTTGTGCAACTATTATCTGTTCTTTTGGGTTTTCTCTTAAGTTTTGGTTATCTCAAATGTTTTGTGATGCCATATGTCCACATAAGGCTTTCTTGCCAGAGTTCATGATGCTTATTTTGGTTTGGTGCTTCTTTGTTTTGATATGGTTAATTACTGCCTTCCAACAGTGTTATTTATATGCTAAGCATTTTTTTTAGATGTTTGAAAATCATGGAACTTGTGGCTCTTAAATTATAGCTTTTTTGATGAAATATCTACTAGTTGTTTATTTATGTAAGCTGCTCAGATATTTGTAATTTCTTTTTTAGACGCTTAATATTTTTGTTTTTATATTCTCTATAATCTTTGTCAGGGGATATCCATGGTCAGCATTTTGATCTGCTAAGGATCTTTGAATACGGTGGACTACCCCCAAAATCCAATTACTTGTTCTTGGGTGATTATGTGGATCGTGGGAAACAAAGTCTTGAAACAATTTGCCTTCTACTTGCGCTTAAGATCAAGTATCCTGAAAACTTTTTCCTTCTGAGGGGCAACCATGAATGTGCTTTTGTTAATCGTATTTATGGATTCTATGATGAGTGCAAAAGAAGATTCAATGTCCAATTGTGGAAAGTATTTATGGATTGTTTTAACTGCCTGCCTATAGCAACTTTGATTGACGAAAAGATATTGTGCATCCATGGAGGACTTTCACCTGATCTGCATGATTTGGATCAAATAAGGAATCTACAACGTCCAATTGATGTTCCAGAAACAGGTTTACTCTGTGATCTACTTTGGTCAGATCCAAGTAACGATGTTAAAGGATGGGGGATGAATGATAGGGGTGTCTCATATACGTTTGGGGCTGATAAGGTGTTAGAATTTCTTCAGAAGCATGATCTAGATCTTATTTGCCGTTCTCACCAGGTTTGAATTGATCTTTTCTCGGTTTACATATTGAGTTAACTAGTTGCGTATGTCTTTATGTAGTGATGTATACTTGCGGTAGGTTGTGGAAGATGGCTATGAGTTTTTCGCTGATAGACAACTTGTAACAATATTCTCTGCCCCTAACTACTGCGGAGAATTTGACAATGCTGGTGCCATGATGAGTGTGGATGAGAATTTGTTGTGCTCTTTCCAAATATTGTAGCCAACAGAAAAGAAGCGAAGGTTAGGTTTTGGAACCACCACTACACCTAAAGCTGGAACTCCTCTAGCAAAAAAAACGGTTGTAATAATTATCTTCTATGTTGCATCCTAAAAATTGTAAGTAAAGGGTGTACTAGTGGGGTCGTTGATTGTCGCGTTCTGAAAAGACGGTCCGATCTCGGTAACCCTTTTAAAAAATAAAAGTTTTGGAAAAATCGTATATGTGAGAAAATTGAATTTTAGTGAAAAAAAAATGTATTTTAAGGAAAATGGTATTTTAAAAGAAAACAAGGCCGAGACTAAAAGTGCGACAGTTTTGGCCAAATGATTTTTTGAAAAAGGGTTTTATTTTATTTTTTTTAAAAACGGAGTCACCACTTGATACTGAGTTAGGGTGTACCAAGTCACCCGAGAAATCGTTTAACAAAACAAAAATAAAAATTTTAGAAAAATATTTTAAAAATCCTTTTTCGACTTCGGTCTATGAAAAACGAGAGAAAAAAAGGCTCGGGAGTCACATTTGAAGAAAGGGAAGGCAAAGGCTTAATCAACCTAGTCGAGATTAGTTGCGAGGTTTAATCAAATTTTTCTAAATTATCATAAATTCTATCGCGTTCAGATATATCTATATGAATGTAAATTCTAAGTCTAAATCTGAATATTGGGAGAGTCGGCATGTTCCCTCGAGGCTTGATCAGAATTATCGTATTAATTACGAAACCCGAGGTGAGATCCTGAGAGAGTCACGAGTTTTTATGCAAAATATGATACAAAAAGAAAAGAAAATAATAATGTATAGTAAGTGATCGAAGAAAGTGGGAATGCAACATGATGGGTACGGGAGAATAGTATCTCGTGATTGAATCTTTCTACTCACGGAGGGAGAAACGACATATATGCCACCGCTTCCTACGTGAGTAGGCGACTATTTCTAGTCGGGTCATATAAATGTCCTAAAGTCTAAGTAAAATACAACTTAAATGTCTTGCATTTGAAAATACGTCAAAATAAATAAATAAATAATATTAATAATAGTAAAAATCATGCAGAATGGAAAGACAACTAAAAATGTGTGAAGTAGGAGGTGAAATGCACACGAATGCACCTGATACTAAAATGTCCTAAGAATCCAGCGTTGGACTAACCCGTTCTAAAAAATCCCACTAGTGTTAGGCTAGCGGGAAAAGAATGAAGCCACAACTAGCGTTGAACTAGTGTGGTGACGGAATAATATAAAACATGAATTTAAATAGTAAAGCGTGAATTAAAAGCAAATTAAACATGTAAAAACATATAAGATCACATAGGAGCACATAACATATGAGCATAATATTTTAGATGCAAAATTCTAAAGAAAGCGGTAAAATAAATAAGCACGCAAAAGCAAATAAACCCTAACTATTACATCGGGAGTTTAATTTACAATTTAAAGGGAAAAATTAAAAATGCCCTATCTATTACACTTTCTATCTAATTACATAATTTTTGCTAAAATATGAGAAAGATAATCTAACTATTACATTGACTAATTAAATACAAAAATATTACATTTTTATCAAAATAATAATAAAGAAATAATAAAATTTAAAATTAAATAGCCTGAAAGAAATAAATACACAAAGGGCATGCATAAATAGGAAATATATGAATAAAAATGCATAAATATCAAGTAATGCATATTGGAGCACATAAATTGAAATTAATGAGAATAGTGATACCTCTTGAAAATCCGGTACTAAATACGAACAAAATGAACAAACAAATCAAGGTACCTCGGTATAAATAAACAAAGCTAAGAATATGTAATTATTGACAAATTGGGTAAAAATGTAGGTTCTAGCAACTAAGGGGATTAAAAACAAAATTCTATAAAACTAAAAGGGTAAAATTGAAATTCACTTAAATCTAAAAGGTAGAGATGCAATTAAAGTGAAGTGGGGGCAAAGCAATAAATTTTTTTTTTCACAAAAGTGAGGCAAATTGCAATTGGAGGACTTAATTAAAATGCATGTAAAATTTAGGGGTGAATTTATAAATAATAGGGACTAAAGTGTAATTATTAAAAGTTCTTAGATAAAATTGAAGACTATTCAAAACCCCAAGGCACCAAGTGCTATCATTTCTTTTTTATAAAATAACCTAAACATGAAGATTAATTAGCCAAAATAACTAAATTAACTACTAATTGATTAAAGTAAATCTAATAAAGAAAGCAATTAAACTTAATGCAAATAAAAACAACATAAAAAAAATACCCCTTTTCTCTTTCTTTTTTTTTCTCTCTCTCTCTCCCTTCCTCTCTTCTTCCTCGCCGTTTCTCTCTTTGCTTTCTGTTCCCTCTTTTTCCTTGCTTTTACCTTCTTCTCTGATGCTCAATTCTCTCTGCCCTCTGTTTTCTCTCAGCCATCTCTTCTTGCAAGCTCTCTTTTTAGTTCCTATCTCTCTGTCTCTCTCGTCCCCTTCTCTCCGATTTCTCTTGCTATTCTCTTCTCTCTCTTTTTTTCGCCATTCTTTCTTCTTTCTCCATTAGCTTGTCTTCTCAGTTTCTTCTCTGTCTAGTCCAGTTCCCATCTTCTATCCCTCACTCTCCTGTCTCTTTCCCTACTATGGCCATGGAATTGGTTTTTGCTTAGTGGGTTTGATTTTTGTTTGTGATTTGCAGATGGTCCGATGGAGTAGGGGCTACTGGAACTAATGATTATTATTGTGTGGTGCTATTTTTTGCATTACTGTTTTTGCAGCGTATAGTATGGTGGTTAGTGGGTGGAAGAGGGTAGAGGATGAATGGAGTTGTCGATGATGATTTTGAGAGCAAAGGGGATGAAACCGAATTGGCAGTGGAGATTAATGGTGACTGATTTGGTAATTAAGATTACTGGTATGGGAATTGTGTGCTGGGTTGAATTGGAGGGCTCGATTGGGCTGATTGAAGGGCTATGATTGGGATATTCTGTGTTGTTTGTGCTACTGCGTGTGCGGTGCCTGTGTGTGCTACTGTGTGTGAAGATGATGATTATATGTGCTTTGAATATGTGTCTCTGTGTGCATATATGTGCATGTGGTGTTGATTGGTAGCTTGATGATGAGAGAAATGGGCGCTGATGGTAGAGTGTGGTATTGCTTAGGTTCAGTAGTGAGGTTGGTGGTGATTACTATCGGACAGTAGTTGTTCTTGGTGACATTTGTGTCTCCAGTGATTGCCTAGTGGTGGAACATGGAGAAGGGAGGAGAATGAGGGCAGTGGAGGTTACTGGTGATCTTTCAGTTGTGATGGATGGTTGATAGAGGGATGAGGCAGTGGTAGAAGGCGTACTTCTGGGAAGGCTATGGTTTATTGGCAACGGATGGAGATGTTTGTGGGATTGTTTTGGGTGGTAAGAGTAAGTTACAGTGGATCTGTGTATGCAGAGTGCGTGAGAGTATGTATGGTGGGTGTCTCTCTATTGATGATGATTGTGAATGGTTGATGAAATTGGTGGTGTGTGGCTTGGCTGATGAAAGATTCCGGTGGAAATGGAAGATTGGAGAAGAAGAATTGAGAAAATAGTGAAGAATATATAAAAAAAAAAAAAAAACTCAAGAATAAGCAAAACCAGAATGCAAGAACAAAATCCAGAAAACTCAATAAACCCATAATCAAACTAGCAAAATGAAAGATCAAATTTTCATTGATCAGATTAAAAGAAAAACCAAAAAGAACTAAAAAAAAGAAAGACAAAAAATGAGATAATTACCGTTTGAATCTTGCTAGTTTCTTGACTGAACAGCTGGGAAAAAATCTGATGATGAACAGTAATAACTTGAAACGAGAACAGTAACTAGTGTGTGTTTTTAGGTAAAGAAATGTGTGTATTTGATCCTTCTTTGGATAAAAATGTGTGTTTTTAGGATTTGCTTTTTTTTTTCTGATTAAAAAGGGTATTTATAAGCCACTTGTCTTGTTGGCCAAGAATACTATAAAATAACGAAAACACCACCGGTATTAAAAATACTAATTTTATTAAAAAAATATTTTTAACCCCAAAAATTAAAAATTAATACAAAGAATTAATAGCAATCTCTAAATTTTTCAAAAAGAATTCAAAGTGGATTTCAAAAATAAGAGCTAGAGTTTAAAGCTGATAAAAACGCGCTCGGGGTGTGAAATGACGATTTTGTCCCTAAACAACGAAAATACACAAAAAATGGCTATTAGCATGAAAAAATTACCAAAAAATAAAAATAAGCTTAAAACACTAGAAAATGCCTTTATGACTTAAAATTTGACAAAAATAAATTTAAACTGCAAACTGACGATTTTGCCCTTGAACAATGAAAATTCATAAAAAAAAGCTATTAGCTTCAAAAAATTACCAAAATTAAAAATAAGCTTCAAATACTAGAAAATATATTTATGAATCAAAATTCAAAAAAATGAATTTAAACTGTAAAATGACGATTTTGCCCGTAGATAATGAAAATTCACAGAAAAATAGCTATTGATCTCAAAAAATTACCAAAAATTAAAAATAAGCTTAAAACCCTAAGAAATGCATTTATGACTCAAAATTGGCAAAAAATGAATTTAAACTGTAAAATAACGATTTTGCTCTTGTGCTAGTAAAAAATATAAAAAATACCAATTAAATTTAGAAAAATCATAAGAAATTAACAAATTCACATAAAAGAGCAAATATGAATTTAAAACCCCCAAAAGCTGATAGAAAAATATTTATAAATAAAATTACTATTTTGCCCCCCAGATTATTGAAAAAAATTAAAATTTGTCCCAAAAAGTGCAAACATGCCCCTCCAATGTTTGAAAATAAATAGTGTGTCAAAATTTGATGTCTACATTCTAAATATTAATAATGAGTATCATTACTACTGACACTTATTCCCCTCTCTGATTCTTCTAAACCAAACACCCATAAAGTTGTTCATTAAACGTTGACTTTCGATCAATTATATATAGTTGTAGATTTCTGGAGTAGTCGTGGCAACCCGTCAAGGACTAAATATCATTTCAACCGTATGTTTGAAAAATCCTTTTGCTAGCATTTGATTATATAATTCACATTGCGAAGCATGACGCCCATGCACCTGTCACTATGTCGTATTTGCATTAGAAAAATATCGTATTTCATTAATTAGCTAGACAATTTCATCCTCACTGTCGCGCCCCATTTTTCGAAAATAAATAGAAAGATGTAAAGAAGATGTCGGGAAAAGGGAAAAGGAAGTATTAAATGTAATGTTGTGGTTATTAAAAAAAACGTGTAAAATTTTTTTGTAAAACTAATTTTTTGAAAATGCTTTGTAAAAGATGATTCGATAAAAATGTGACAAAACAAATGCTTTACTTTAAAAAATAAAAGAAAAAGGGCCTAAAATGGGACTTTTGAAATGCGACGATTTTTGGGCCCGAAAATAGAGTCTAAAAAGGGTTTTTTAGTGAAAAAGGAGTCGCCACTTGATATTGAGTTTTGGTGTACCAAGTCACCCGAAAATATTTTATAAAAGGTAAGAAAATTAAGAATGATTCATTTAAAGAAATGATTTTGGCAAAATATAGGAAAAACAAGAAAAACCCTTTTAGACGACTCCAGGTCTTTGAAAACAAGAGAAAAAGGTTCGGGAGTCACAGTTGAAGAAAGGGAAGGCAAAGGCTCGTGCCTAAGGCACCCTTTCAACCTAGCCGAAACTAGTTGCGAGGTTTAGTCTAAATTTTCCTAATATAACCCTAAGATTTTATCACATTTGGATGCAACTATATGAATGCAAATCTAATCCTAAAAAATGGATATCGATAAGGGACGAAATATTCCATTGAGGTTTGGTCGGGATTATCGCATTAATTGCGAAACTCGAGTCTAGACCTCGATGGAGTCACGAGTATAGATGCAAAATGAAATGCAAAAGAAAAGGAAAATAGTAATATAGGTAGTAAATGATCAAAGAGAGTAGGAATGCAACATAACGGGTACGGGGAACTAATAAACTCGTGACTAACTGTTTCTACTCACGGAGGGGGGAACGACATGTACGCCATCGCTTCCCACGTGAGTAGATGACTATTTCTAGTCAAATCACACAAATGACCTAAAATTCTATGTGTAGTGGAATCTAAATGTCATGCACTAGGTAGATGTTAAAAATAGATAATAAATGATAAAGTATATATAAAAATTATACAAAAATGAAAAAAGCCTAAAAGATAAAAATGTGTGTGAAATATCATGAACACGCGAGAAATGATCCTAATACTAAAATGATCTAAAGGCCTAGCATTGGACTAGCCTATTTTCTAAAAATTCTCCGCTAGCGTTGGACTAGCGAAGAAAACGAAATTAACCACAACTAGCTTTGGACTAGTGTGGCGACGATACACATATATAATTAAAGCAAGTAAATAAATAAAGCATGTATTAAAGCAATAAATCACATAAAAGCAAGTAATAGCAAGTAGGAGCACATAGCACATAAGCATGGTATTCTAGATGCAAGTTCCTAGGAAAAGCGAATAAAACACACAAGCACATAACACACATAGCACACAAAAAGCCCTAACTATTACACCGAAGAAGCCTAATTACAATCTAAAAATAAAAAGGTAACCTATCTAGCCTATCTATTACATTTTCTATCTAAATACAAAATTTTGCTAAATAGAATATTACCTATCTATTACATTTCTTTGAATAATCAAAAATTAAATTCGAATGAATAATATGACATAAATAAATAAAAACTCTCACATGGATAAAAATTATAAGCACAAAAACACGTAGAAAAACACATAGGAGCACGTAGGAGCACATAAAAAGAAATATTGGAAGGGTAATCGAGGTACCTCTCATTCGTAAACCCGGTATAAATGGCTACTAAAATGAATAAACATGTCAAAATTATCACTATTTAATAAATCAATCACTAATTGAATAATTTTCTACCGATCACTATAAACATGCTATGATAATTCAAACAATTATAGCAATAATAAACAAAATAAGAGAAAGAAAAATAATGATAACAATAATTAATCATTTAGGAGAAAAATGAAAATTGTTTAAGTAAAAATAAATTAGTAAATAAATAAATAAATAAAGCAAAACAACAAAGATAAAATAAAATAAAACTAATAATAATACTAATAATAATAATAGAGGATAAAATACAATAATACATACATTGAAATTTTAACACCTCAAATAAGAATTATTAAAATAACTAAAAGGGAAATAGAGAGACTAATTTGAACATTAATTAGACTAACAAGACCCCATTCTAGAACATTAATTATAAGTTTGATAAAAATAAATAAAGAAAATGTAAAAAGAAATAATTTAAAGCTTTGAGGACTTAACTAATTTTAATTAATACTTTTTTTTTTTTTTTTACAAAAATAAAATATTATAAGATTTGGATTAGAAGTGAAAATTTAAGCAATATTCTAAAGTGAAAAATGTAATTTATGAGGAACAAAAAGGTAAAATTATAATTTTAAACCCTAATTAAGGTAATGACATAGTTTACAACAAATTTAAAAGCTAAAATGTAATCTTCAGCAAGTATAATACCCAAAAATAAAAAATTCCAGCAATATTTAAAGCCAAGAACACAATTTCAGCAAGCTTATTAAATAACACACAATTTACAGCAAACATTTAAAGGTAAAATTTCAAGTTTTAGCTATTTGGAGAGCAAAAATATAAATTCCAGCAACATTGGAGGACAATAAAGTAATTCCAGCAAAAATATAATGGCAAAATGAAATTCCAGCAAGGTTTAGGGGCAAAAATGCAAAATTCCAGCAACATGATGGACCAAATTGCAAATTCCAGCCATATTCAAAGACTATAATAGAATTCCAGCAACATAAAGGACCAAAATATAAATTTCAGCAACAATAGGGGGCCAAAAATAAAATTCCAGCAAGTGTAATAATTCAAATAAAATTCCAGCAAAGTTGGGGGGATAAAAATGAAATTCCAGCAAGTATTCTAAGGCAAAAATAGAATTTCCAGCAATGTATAAGGGCCAAAATGTAATTACCGACAAATATAGGGGTCAAAATGAAAAATTAAAAAACGTAGGGGGGAAAATTATAATTATCTAAAAGTTGAGGGACCTAAATGCAATTAATCGAGACCTAATTGCAAAGAAAATTAAATTATGGGGGTCAATCTACAATAAACAGAAATTTAAATGCACAAATCAAACATTTTCAGGGCCACAGTAGCATTACTGAAAATATAAGGACTATAAAATAAATACCTATTATTAATTAAAATAAATAGAAAAAACTAACTAACCAAAACGACGTAGTTTTGAGTGAAACTACGTCAAAACGACGTAGTTTCACCAAAACATTTTTTTTTTCTTTTTTTTTTTTTTCTTTCGGCTGATTGCGGGTTTTTTTTTTTTTTTTTTTTTCAGATTTCCTTTTTTTTATTTTTTTCTTTCCTTTTTCTCTCTCTTTTTCTTTTCTCTCTTTTTCTTTTCTCTCTTTTCTTTCTTTTCCCTCTTTTCTTTTTCTCTTCTCTTCTTTTTCTTCCTGCTTCTTCCCTGTTCCGTTTCCTTTTTCTCAGATTTCCCCTTTGTTTTTCTTCCCTTTCTCTCCCGACTCACCTCTGCTCCTCCACCTGGCCCTTCTTCCCCCCGATTCTCTCTTCCGGCCGTCCGGCTCTCTCTCTCCGTCCGGATTATCACTCTCTCGGCCGGTCTCTATTTCCGGCTCCGTCCCTCTCTATTTCTCTCTTCTCTCGGTTTCCCTCCCTCTCTATCTCTCTTGGTCCGAAAGAAAAAGAAAATCCCTAAATTATTTGCTAAACTACATTTATCAACCGTACAAAGTGAAAGAGAGATTGGAATTTTTTTTTTTTTTTTACCTGGACCGAGCAGAGAAAGTGGTCTGGCGTCGGTGGTGGTGCGCGGCGGGCTGGTGGTGCTCCGGTTGGTAGAGGTGGCGAAGTGGGTGGCGCCAATTGTTGCTGACCGTTGTTGTTGTTATTGTTTGTTGTAAAAATTTTTTTTTTTTTTTTATATATATGTTTTTTTTTGCAGGTGTATTGCATGAATTGGCTGGTGAAACGTGCGTGCCTGTGTGCTTGCAAGTGAAGTGTGCGTGTGTGTGTGAATTGAATTGGTGTGTGTGTGATGTGCAGGTGTGTTTGTGCCTGTGGTGTGATCCGTGTGTTTTGGCCTTGTGTTTGTGTGTGAATTTGATGTGTGATTTGCAGGTGCTGTGACTGGTGAGTTTGGCCGAGAGAGAAGAATGGGAGGGAAGGAGTGAACGTGTGTGCTGGTTTGTGTAAGGTGAAACTGAGTGGTTATGATGAGCAGAGGGAGTGAGAGGTGAGTGTTTCTGTGAATGCAGGTGAGTATGCCTGTGCGTGTGTTCTGTGTGTGTGTTCTGTGTGTGCAGGTGTGTGTTTCTTGTGTGTGTGTTCTGTGTGTGCAGGTGTGTGTTTCTTGTGTGTTGTGGCTGATGTCTGTGAAGGAAAATGGTGAGGGGAAGAGGAGGCAGAGAGAAGTGAGGGAATTGCAGGTTTGATTGTGTGTGAAGGTGAGTTTGTGTGAGTGTTGTGTGTCTGTGGGTATGGCCGAGAGAGTGAGGGAGTATGTGAATGTGTTTTGTTGCAGGATGTGAGCGTATGTGCAAGTCTGTGTTATTGTGTGATTGCTGCAAGAGAAGGCAGAGAGAGTGAGGAAGAGTGATCTGTTGTGTGTCTGTGAAGAGGAAGAGAAAATGTGTAGGTATGAGTCTGTCTCATTGCAGGGAGAGGGAGGGGAAAGAAATGCAGGTGTAGGAATTGGGAAGAAAATCAATCTCTCCAAATCCCCTCAAATCTGCTGAAATGCAGGGGAGTTGGAGAGAATTGTGATGATGGCATGGGGCTGCTCTGATGGCAGCCCCCATGCTGCTACAGTAGCAGCAGGCTGCAAACGCAGCCTGCTCTCTCTTTTTTTTTTTTTTTTTTTTTTTTTTTTTTTTTTTGAGGAGGAAAATGAAGGAAAACAAAAAATGAAATAGAATAAAAATAAAAATAAAAATATTAGAGTCTCTAAAATTACCAAGAAAGATACTGGAATTTATAGTTATAAAACGGATAAATAAAATTTACTACAAAAATTTAAAAATTAACATATCATTAAAATGTGCGATTAATAGAAAAATAAAAAATAAAAATAACAAATAATAATAACAAAGTATTAAAATAAATATTAAAAATTTCTAAAAATCATGAAATTTATACGGGAAATTCATGAATATATGAGCTATGCATAAATAAATTCACTTGAAAAAATTCTCATAAAAGGAATGCATTGGGAAACGTGCCATTAATAAACAAAAAGATAAAAATTAAATAAATACTAAACGACCTCTAAAAATTATGAGATTTTTACAGAAAATTTATGAGTATTCAAAATGCATATATAAAAATTTTTCACTTGAAAATTCTCATAAAAATAGCACATTGGAAAACGTGCCAATAGACTTAAAATGCTAAAATTTTAAATAAATATTAGATGACTCCTAAAAATTATTAAAATTATAAATAATGATAAAAATAGTAAAATCATGTATTTAGGAAATAAAATAAAATAAACTAATATTTACATAGTGAAATTACCATTTTGCCCCTGACACGACAAATTAGACGTAATATACACAAAAATTATAATTAGCCTCTGAAAATCACAATAACCCCTAAATAAAGTAATACGCATATTTTTATAAAATGTGTGTCAAAATTTGGTGTCTACAGCTTGCCCCTCTTTGTCGGAAGCTCAAAGAGGTTCCAGACAAAGACGTAGACGAAACCAAATTTTGACTCACCTATGAATGAAATACAAATACCTTGACTCCCGTAAAGATAAATGTAAGAAATGCAGAAAGAATGACCGGGCTCCCTAGGAGCTGCCTACGTATCCCACATGAGGGAATCAGGTCAAAACGTAGTTCGAATGCAGGTAAACTGTTGATGGGAATGATAACATGATTGCAATTGGTAACACAAGCATTCAAAATCTCTCTCTCTTTTTTTTTTTTTTTTTTTTTATTTTACAAATGGAGAAGAAAACGCCATGTTCGAACTGCTGGATAAGGATAACATAAAGACTGCAAGACGTAATAAAATGCCTAAACTAATAGATAAGAAAAGAGTCCAGGCTGCTGGACAAAATAAACATTGATGAGTTAGATGCCATGTTTGGACTATCAGACTTGAAATGTAAACAGATGCCGACCAGGCTGCTGGACGGATGCATGACCTTGGGTTGCTAAGGTTGATGAATGCAAAGTTGGGCTGCCAACTTGAGAAAGTAAATAAATGATCCTGGGCTGCCAGGAATCATAAATGCAATGTCTGGGCTGCCAGACTCGAAACATAAATAAAAGATGCCGACCAGGTTGCTGGACGGATGCATGACCTTGGGCTGCCAAGGTTGATGAATGCAAAGTTTGGGCTGCCAAACTTGAAACGGAAATAATGATCCTGGGCTGCCAGGAGTCATCAAATGCAAGGTCTGGGCTGCCAGACTTGAAACATAAATAAAAGATGCCGACCAGGCTGCTGGACGGATGCATGACCTTGGGCTGCCAAGGTTGATGAATGCAAAGTTGGGCTGCCAACTTGAGAAAGTAAATAAATGATCCTGGGCTGCCAGGAGTCATAAATGCAAGGTCTGGGCTGCCAGACTTGAAACATAAATAAAAGATGCCGACCAGGCTGCTGGACGGATGCATGACCTTGGGCTGCCAAGGTTGATGAATGCAAAGTTGGGCTGCCAACTTGAGAAAGTAAATAAATGATCCTGGGCTGCCAGGAGTCATAAATGCAAGGTCTGGGCTGCCAGACTTGAAACATAAATAAAAGATGCCGACCAGGCTGCTGGACGGATGCATGACCTTGGGCTGCCAAGGTTGATGAATGCAAAGTTGGGCTGCCAACTTGAGAAAGTAAATAAATGATCCTGGGCTGCCAGGAGTCATAAATGCAATGTCTGGGCTGCCAGACTTGAAACATAAATAAAAGATGCCGACCAGGCTGCTGGACGGATGCATGACCTTGGGCTGCCAAGGTTGATGAATGCAAAGTTGGGCTGCCAACTTGAGAAAGTAAATAATGATCCTGGGCTGCCAGGAGTCATAAATGCAAGGTCTGGGCTGCCAGACTTGAAACATAAATAAAAGATGCCGACCAGGCTGCTGGACGGATGCATGACCTTGGGCTGCCAAGGTTGATGAATGCAAAGTTGGGCTGCCAACTTGAGAAAGTAAATAAATGATCCTGGGCTGCCAGGAGTCATAAATGCAAGGTCTGGGCTGCCAGACTTGAAACATAAATAAAAGATGCCGACCAGGTTGCTGGACGGATGCATGACCTTGGGCTGCCAAGGTTGATGAATGCAAAGTTTGGGCTGCCAAACTTGAGAACGTAAATAATGATCCTGGGCTGCCAGGAATCATCAAATGCAAGGTCTGGGCTGCCAGACTTGAAACATAAATAAAAGATGCCGACCAGGCTGCTGGACGGATGCATGACCTTGGGCTGCCAAGGTTGATGAATGCAAAGTTTGGGCTGCCAAACTTGAGAACGTAAATAAATGATCCTGGGCTGCCAGGAGTCATCAAATGCAAGGTCTGGGCTGCCAGACTTGAAACATAAATAAAAGATGCCGACCAGGCTGCTGGACGGATGCATGACCTTGGGCTGCCAAGGTTGATGAATGACATAATAAAACTTAAAACAATTCTTAAATGTAACGTCCAAATTGATAAAATTGTCAAAAATTTTCTAAAATTTTTTTTTTTTTTTTTTTTTTTGCCCCAGTGTATGGAATCAAATGATTTCAAAATCATGCCTTTCAAACTTGAGACTTGTGCAACGTGAAAATCCACTTGCAATCAATCCTTTCTCTTTTTTTTTTTTTTTTTTTTTTTTTTAGAAAAATTTGTCTCAATATAAATCAAATGAAATCAATTCATTGTCTTCTTTTGAACTTGTCCCAATGTAAATTAATTTTGTCTTAAACTCGAACATCATAATCAATTTCGAAAATCAAATTTTTCTCAAAAAATTTGCCCCAGTGTAATCAATCTTTCGCAACATTTTGCTTTAAACTCAAAGCATCATAATCAATGAAAAATCAAATTTTTTCTCAAAAAATTTGCCCCAGTTTAAATTTTCAATAAAGACCCTCAATGACGGTGATGTAACTTCATCTGCAAAATAGAGAAAGCAGATATAATTGTCAAAAAAAACAATGCCACCACCTGACAATCCCTTCAGACAACTGGTACATATAAACATGAGTATTGCCCTTTTGAATCTTTGATACGACTTCTTGCTTTCATGTCCCGCGAGTTCTCCGCATTCAATGAATTCTGATTCGCGGCTTAGCTCCAGTGCCCCGAATAATTGCTCAATCGGTGTATACTTCTGATTTTCGATAACTTTAGGATTGCCATTGTCTTTTATTCCATAAATCAAACGTCAAAATTTCAAAACATGAATTTGTTAAAATATTTCAAATGCAGTAATGTACGAACTTTTTTTTTTTTTTTTTTTATTTTATAAATAAAGTACATGCAAAAAATTTTTTAACTACAGAAAATAAATAAATAGATACTAAATAGAAACCGTTACGCTTGGTTGGAGAAATGAATTTTCAGGGAACAGCCCTGAAACAACTGCCATTATGATCCTTTAGATGTCGTCTTGTTCGAACTCTGAAAGTCACCAGACGATCAATGCCGAAGAAAAATCTCAAGTAACTATAGTTACCAGCTTTCAACAAACTCAAATCCAATGCCTGTATCCTGACTTCTTCGCCTGCTAGCCTTTAACTGCAACTCCCAACCACAGCGCCCTTTCGGGTTTTCACTGTGGTGTCCCCCACCCTTTTTCTCTTTTTTTTTTTTCTTTTTTTTTTTTTTTTTTTTTTTTTTTGGAGGCGCCCTTTCGGGTTTTCGCCTTTGTAGAGTAGGATGAGAACAAACAACATTCAAGTTCTGGGCAATCCTTCCCCTTATCATTAAAACAGAATAGTATTCAAAAAATTTGGCATCAGTAAGACAATCTTCCCTTGATGATTCGGGATAAATATATTAACATCATATGCCATTTTGATTTGTAAGTTTTCTTTCAAAATCATTGCAAAAGATAGACGGAAGCCGGTGACCTTCTTGGCTTTTGAAATGGGGTCGGGTAGTGTGCTGAAAATATTAAGGCTGGAAAGCAGAAACTATAAAGGGGTTTAAACAACTTGAGGTCGTATTTGCAAAGGAAATTGCCCCAGTTTTGACAGTTTTCACCTTTTCTTTCCTTTTTCTCTTTTTTTTTCTTTCTTTTTTTCAAAATTTTCATATCCCAATTTTGCCATTGACTTTTGGGATTTTTCTTTTCCTTTCTCTTTTCTAAAAAGAACATTTGCCCCAATTTATCACTTTCTTTGGGGTTCTCCTTTTTGTCTCTTTTTTTTTTTTTTTTTCTTCTTCTTTTTTTTTTTTTTTTTTTTTGAAACGCAAGTCAAAATAAAATTGACCTAATATGGGATGAAATATCACAAAACTGTCTCAGTGTGGAAGGGGTTCGACCTTCAAGTGGGCTGTCAAATGACAATCACCTATTCTGGAGGCTCTAAGGGTAAACTGGAGAAGAAAAGGTTTTTTTTTTTTTTTTTTTTTTTTTTTGAAAAGAAAGATGGAACTAAATCAGAAGAGAAAGTCTTTTGTGGCATCTGAATTAATAATCTGGGAAAAGATCCGACCATTCACTGCTGCTGGAATACAGTTTCACTCGGGTAATGCTTTTTTTTTTTTTTTTTCTTTGATGAGAGCAATCATGCACCAACTGACTTGAACTTTAATCAAACGTCATTATCCTGCAAAAAATTACAAAAACTGGTATGTCAATCTACTCAAAATCATCATTTTTTTTTTTAAAGAAAATTCTCAATTTTGAGTCAACAAACATACAAAAAATGCATTATTTTGACCTTTGTTAATTCTCCCACCCTTGAATCATTATTTGACCTCAAACGATTTGAAAAATGTGAGATCAACTAACGATTCAAACATTGAAATCACACATGTGTGTTCTAAAATGCATTTCCTCAAGGTCGAGTAAAAAATTATTATGTAATTTATTGTCTTGTCTTTAATACTCATAATATCAAGTAAAGGAGAAGGAATTATATCACAATTAAGTTAGCTCAACTTAATTTCTTCGTTTTACTGAATTTCACAAACAAATAAATCATATGATCAATCAAAGCGCATCATATGTCTATGATCAATTTTATTTTTCACTTGAGGGGAATTTCTTTTATAGTAAACAAATCACTCAAGATACGAGAATGTCTTTTGACGCGAAAACCGACATTGGTTATGAAGGTTCCCGGTTACTCAACACCTCAACCCTTAGGCGAGTAGCAAAAACTGTATTTGAGAAGTACAATCGCCTTTTTACGCAAGAATCGACATTGGTTAAATGAAGACCCCTGGTTACTCAACAATTTACTTACTCAAATTTACGCATCATTACTCATAATTCAAATGCTGTTTGACGCGAAAGTCGACATTTATAGATGAAGACTCCCGGTTACTAAGCACAAGAACCATTGGAGTAGGAAAAGGCTACATTATTCTTTTTTCTTTCTTTGCCTCTTTTCTTCTTCTTCTTTTTTTTTTTTTTTTTTTTTTTTTGGTATAAAAACCCCTCATAATAGGCGTTAAACCACATGAGTGCGCTAATTGACCATAATCAGCATTTAATATGTGAAATTAAGTAAAGAAGAGAAATTTTCATCAAACATACAAAATTTAGACATAATTCCAACCACTTTACAAGATATACTTTCTATAGGAACAAAATTCCAAAACACATAATAATAATTTATTATTGCCTAGAGAAAACATTTGTCGACCCACATAAAGTAATTTCAACAAGTAGAGAATTAGACGAAATCAAAATTACTAACTACAACTCACAAACTATGTGACACAACTTTATTTTAACCTCCTAAATAACCTTATACAATACACTCATGCATGAAAGTAAGAACTAGTTAGGATGTGAAACAATAAACTCCCCTGGTGAATGGGTTAAAGTCATATCCCTGACATGTTTGTCCTTTTTGTCGTGCTTGAATTTGCCAAATATGCTTTGGAAACTTGTTTGACAATTTATTGCAACCCTCTGTCTTAAAGACTCGAATGCTCAAAAGTGAGAATCCAAGCAATAAATCTGCCATTTTGCCTCAGTACCACTGTTGACATTCTGTCTCTTTTGAGTTAAGCACGGGTTCCCCTTTTTTTTTTTTTTTTTTTTTTTTTTGCACCGTTCAGCATACTTAACATGGAATCTCAAATTTCCCTCCCCCCCTTTTTTTTTATCACTATAGTTCTCCTTAACATTTTGCGTTATTTTGGGATCAAAAAGATACCGAAATGACAACTATCAACTTCAAATAAAATGACATCCGAAAATCATAGGCATTTATTTTCATAAAAAAATATAAAATTTTTTTTTGAATTATCTCATCCAAAGAGAAAACTTTATAATTACACAAACCCAACATTAGGCTTTGAGAAAAACGTGATTTATTTTGAGACCTCATCAAAGAATTATTTGCTCAATAAAACAAAAAAAAAATTGAAACAAATCATTTTCAAAACTAAAAACAAAAATATGAAGGGAAAATCTCATGCTCCAAACAAATTTAAGAAAGCAACTTGTTTTACACTTCATCTGAGAAAAAATTTTGAACACGAGGCAATCTCAAATTTACAAAAAGAAAACCATTATTAGTGACTAAGTTATTCCCATTCTTATGACAACTAAATTAACCATTATCTAACTACAATTTCATCTTTCACACTGATCATTCAAGTCAAACTCATCAATCTGGCCCTTAGCACTCTCAATGTTAAAAACTAGATTCCCCCGATCCTTCTTATAGTTTGAAAAGAGCACTGGCATTATAAGTGTCAAGTGCATGATGCTTTATTGAAGTAAAATTATGATTTAAAATGTTTGAATCAAATATATATCCAACGTGTTTCCTAATTTGTTGCCTCCCTAGAGGACCTGTAAAAATTAAAAAATCAAAGTTAGTATAAATGAAAACAAAAACGGATGCATGCCCTAGGGGGAGCCCTTATTGTGCCAAGGGTAGGCCTAGCATGAAATGCAATCCTTTAGGGTGAGATCCCCCCTTTTAATCGTAGGATACAGCCAGATCTGCCGGGAAGAGATGCCTCCATTCTGCTCGTATTACCTTACCTAGGGTCTTACCCGCCAGGATTTACTAGAAATATAAACGTGCATGTCTTTCAGGGTTAAGTACCCAAGACAAAAGGATGGCTTTCTTATCATGGGATTCCCAAAATGGCATTCCCTCTAGGGTTTATGCATGATGCCAGTTTATTAAAACAAGTTAAAATATGCAAAATTGTCAAATTTAAGAAAATGTCCTAAAGATTTTTTTTTTTTTTTATCTAATAATGATGCAAAATTTTTTTTTTTTTTTTTTTTTTTGAGAAAGATGGACCATAAACTGTACAAAAGAAATTATTGATTCCAAAAATATTTGATTGAAAAATTAAACCTCCAAGAGGTTACGAGACACAATGTTGAAAGAAAAAGTCATGATGATTTTTTTTTCAAGAAATACACAAGTCAAAATGCCAGTTTATTAAAGTCAAATGAAATATGTACTAAAATCACTTTTTGTGTAATGTGGGATGGGTGGGTGGGGGATGCGGCAAAAACGACATGTTAATTTTTGAAAAAGGGTAAATACAAGTTGTGCAAAAATTTGACCATCTGAGTGCAGTTATTAACTAAAAAATTAGTTCGAGTAAAATTGACAAGTACAACAAAAATGAGTAAACTTTGAAAAGGATTTAAAAACTAAGGATTTAAAAACTAAAATTTTTATTCAAGAATATACAAGACGAAAAAATCAAATTTTTAGGATTTTTAAGAAATTCACAATGATTGATCTCTTGGGTATTTATAACAAAATGCAATTTGCAGAAAATTTATGAAATTCTATTTCCATCTTTCTCGAAGACATTAATTATCAAAATGAAATTTAAACGTGCCAAAAGAGGGTTGTTTCTTATGAGAGCACCATGCCAGGGCTCTTTGTTCTATGGTTGTGAATGCAATCAAAAATAAGAAGGAAAGAAATTGCGTTAGTTTATTCACATAACACATTGGCAAGAACAAATAATACACATAGATAACAATAAATGACATAATAAGGAAAGTAAAGGAGGTTGGTTCCCTCCTCTCGTGCCTGGTGTACCTGATAGGGAAAGGCTGACTCTACCCTAAGTTATCCTACATGGATGCATGAGGTTGGGCTCACTAATGCATCTAAACTCGATTAAGCTGTTGGCTCCCAAGCCTTCAGACCTAAGGGTAAGGGTCATCAATCCCAAAACCCTTGGTCGGTGGCTCGAGTGATCCCCTGGACACTGCTACGCGCACGTCGGGCCACGGCCACATGTCCAAGCGAATCGATTTTTAAAGCCCAAATCTCTAGACTTGTGGACTCAAGCCAAGAGTTTGGGTGATCTCCTAGACAATGTTACGTGCACGTCGTGCCACGGTCACATGTCTAAGTAGATCAATCCTAATTCCTAAAGGGACGAGTGGGTGACAACCACCAAAAGATAGAAACGGTAAAAACATCGAATGCACGTATGAAGTGCTCCTTATGAGAGGAAGGAATGTAATATTAACACGCGTGGGCTCTAAGGGTGATTGACCCCTTCCCCAAATGCAAGCGCGGTCGAGTAAAGCAGTAACAAGTGAATAAATCATACATACATCACATAAGTAGCCGAGAGACGGGAAGTGCAAGATGCAAAAGAAAAACCTAAAAACCTAGAAAAATAGAAATGCAATCCTAAGCATCCAAATGCAATAAAATGAAAGGGTTAGAAAAAGAATAAAATGACTAAACCTAGTGCTCGGACTCACTAGTGATCCCCAGTGGAGTCGCCAGCTGTCGCGCCCCATTTTTCGAAAATAAATAGAAGAGTGTAAAGAAGATGTCGGGAAAAGGGAAAAGGAAGTATTAAATGTAATGTTGTGGTTATTAAAAAAAACGTGTAAATTTTTTTGTAAAAACTAATTTTTTGAAAATGCTTTGTAAAAGATGATTCGATAAAAATGTGACAAAACAAATGCTTTACTTTAAAAAATAAAAGAAAAAGGGCCTAAAATGGGACTTTTGAAATGCGACGATTTTTGGGCCCGAAAATAGAGTCTAAAAAGGGTTTTTTAGTGAAAAAGGAGTCGCCACTTGGTATTGAGTTTTGGTGTACCAAGTCACCCGAAAATATTTTATAAAAGGTAAGAAAATTAAGAATGATTCATTTAAAGAAATGATTTTTGGCAAAATATAGGAAAAACAAGAAAAACCCTTTTAGACGACTCCAGGTCTTTGAAAACAAGAGAAAAAGGTTCGGGAGTCACAGTTGAAGAAAGGGAAGGCAAAGGCTCGTGCCTAAGGCACCCTTTCAACCTAGCCGAAACTAGTTGCGAGGTTTAGTCTAAATTTTCCTAATATAACCCTAAGATTTTATCACATTTGGATGCAACTATATGAATGCAAATCTAATCCTAAAAATGGATATCGATAAGGGACGAAATATTCCATTGAGGTTTGGTCGGGATTATCGCATTAATTGCGAAACTCGAGTCTAGACCTCGATGGAGTCACGAGTATAGATGCAAAATGAAATGCAAAAGAAAAGGAAAATAGTAATATAGGTAGTAAATGATCAAAGAGAGTAGGAATGCAACATAACGGGTACGGGGGAACTAATAAACTCGTGACTAACTGTTTCTACTCACGGAGGGGGGAACGACATGTACGCCATCGCTTCCCACGTGAGTAGATGACTATTTCTAGTCAAATCACACAAATGACCTAAAATTCTATGTGTAGTGGAATCTAAATGTATGCACTAAGGTAGATGTTAAAATAGATAATAAATGTATAAAGTATATATAAAAAATTATACAAAAATGGAAAAAGCCTAAAAGATAAAATGTGTGTGAAATATCATGAACACGCGAGAAAATGATCCTAATACTAAAATGACCTAAAGGCTTAGCATTGGACTAGCCTATTTTCTATAAAGTTCTCCGCTAGCGTTGGACTAGCGAAGAAAACGAAATTAACCACAACTAGCTTTGGACTAGTGTGGCGACGATACACATATATAATTAAAGCAAGTAAATAAATAAAGCATGTATTAAAGCAATAAATCACATAAAAGCAAGTAATAGCAAGTAGGAGCACATAGCACATAAGCATGATATTCTAGATGCAAAGTTCCTAAGGAAAGCGAATAAAACACATCAAGCACATAACACACATAGCACACAGAAGCCCTAACTATTACACCGGAGAATAACCTAATTACAATCTAAAAATAAAAGAATAAAAGATATCCTATCTAACCTATCTATTACACTTTCTATCTAAATACATAGGCTTTTAATTAAATAGATAAACATAAACTATCTATTACATTAACTATCTAAATACAAAAATTTTACTAAATAGAATATTACCTATCTATTACATTTCTTTGAATAATCAAAATTAAATTCGAGTAAATAATATGACATAAATAAATAAACACTCACACATGGATAAAATTATAAGCACAAAAACACGTAGAAAAACACATAGGAGCACGTAGGAGCACATAAAAAGAAATATTGGAAGGGTAATCGAGGTACCTCTCATTCGTAAACCCGGTATAAATGGCTACTAAAATGAACAAACATGTCAAAATTATCACTATTTAATAAATCAATCACTAATTGAATAATTTTCTACCGATCACTATGAACATGCTATGATAATTCAAACAATTATAGCAATAATAAACAAAATAAGAGAAAGAAAAATAATGATAACAATAATTAATCATTTAGGAGAAAAATGAAAATTGTTTAAGTAAAAATAAATTAGTAAATAAATAAATAAATAAAGCAAAACAACAAAGATAAAATAAAATAAAACTAATAATAATACTAATAATAATAATAGAGGATAAAATACAATAATACATACATTGAAATTTTAACACCTCAAATAAGAATTATTAAAATAACTAAAAGGGAAATAGAGAGACTAATTTGAACATTAATTAGACTAACAAGACCCCATTCTAGAACATTAATTATAAGTTTGATAAAAATAAATAAAGAAAATGTAAAAAGAAATAATTTAAAGCTTTGAGGACTTAACTAATTTTAATTAATACTTTTTTTTTTTTTACAAAAATAAAATATTATAAGATTTGGATTAAAAGTGAAAATTTAAGCAATATTCTAAAGTGAAAAATGTAATTTATGAGGAACAAAAAGGTAAAATTATAATTTTCAAACCCTAATTAAGATAATGACATAGTTTACAACAAATTTAAAAGCTAAAATGTAATTTTCAAGCAAGTATAATGCCCAAAAATAAAAAATTCCAGCAATATTTAAAGCCAAGAACACAATTTCAGCAAGCTTATTAAATAACACACAATTTTACAGCAAACATTTAAAGGCAAAATTTCAAGTTTTAGCTATTTGGAGAGCAAAAATATAAATTCCAGCAACATTGGAGGACAATAAAGTAATTCCAGCAAAAATATAATGGCAAAATGAAATTCCAGCAAGGTTTAGGGGCAAAAATGCAAAATTCCAGCAACATGATGGACCAAATTGCAAATTCCAGCCATATTCAAAGACTATAATAGAATTCCAGCAACATTTAATGACAAAATATGAATTTCCAGCAATGTATAAGGGCCAAAATGCAATTTCCAGTAACATTTAAAGCCTAAAATATAATAAAGAAAGTTGGGAGGCTAAAATTGCAATTTCCATAAATATCAGAGGGTAAAATTGCAATTCCAGCAAAATTATAGGGGTCAAAATGTAATTACCGACAAATATAGGGGTCAAAATGAAAAATTAAAAAACGTAGGGGGCAAAATTATAATTATCTAAAAGTTGAGGGACCTAAATGCAATTAATCGGGACCTAATTGCAAAGAAAATTAAATTATGGGGGTCAATCTACAATAAACAGAAATTTAAATGCACAAATCAAACATTTTCAGGGCCACAGTAGCATTACTGAAAATATAAGGACTATAAAATAAATACCTATTATTAATTAAAATAAATAGAAAAAAACTAACTAACCAAAACGACGTAGTTTTGAGTGAAACTACGTCAAAACGACGTAGTTTCACCAAAACATTTTTTTTTCTTTTTTTTTTTTTTTCTTTCGGCTGATTGCGGGTTTTTTTTTTTTTTTTTTTTTTCAGATTTCCTTTTTTTTATTTTTTTCTTTCCTTTTTCTCTCTCTTTTTCTTTTCTCTCTTTTCTTTTCTCTCTTTTCTTTCTTTTCCCTCTTTTCTTTTTCTCTTCTCTTCTTTTTCTTCCTGCTTCTTCCCTGTTCCGTTTCCTTTTTCTCAGATTTCCCCTTTGTTTTTCTTCCCTTTCTCTCCCGACTCACCTCTGCTCCTCCACCTGGCCCTTCTTCCCCCCGATTCTCTCTTCCGGCCGTCCGGCTCTCTCTCTCCGTCCGGATTATCACTCTCTCGGCCGGTCTCTATTTCCGGCTCCGTCCCTCTCTATTTCTCTCTTCTCTCGGTTTCCCTCCCTCTCTATCTCTCTTGGTCCGAAAGAAAAAGAAAATCCCTAAATTATTTGCTAAACTACATTTATCAACCGTACAAAGTGAAAGAGAGATTGGAATTTTTTTTTTTTTTTTTTTACCTGGACCGAGCAGAGAAAGTGGTCTGGCGTCGGTGGTGGTGCGCGGCGGGCTGGTGGTGCTCCGGTTGGTGGAGGTGGCGAAGTGGGTGGCGCCAATTGTTGCTGACCGTTGTTGTTGTTATTGTTTGTTGTATAAATTTTTTTTTTTTTTATATATATATATGTTTTTTTTTGCAGGTGTATTGCATGAATTGGCTGGTGAAACGTGCGTGCCTGTGTGCTTGCAAGTGAAGTGTGCGTGTGTGTGTGAATTGAATTGGTGTGTGTGTGATGTGCAGGTGTGTTTGTGCCTGTGGTGTGATCCGTGTGTTTTGGCCTTGTGTTTGTGTGTGAATTTGATGTGTGATTTGCAGGTGCTGTGACTGGTGAGTTTGGCCGAGAGAGAAGAATGGGAGGGAAGGAGTGAACGTGTGTGCTGGTTTGTGTAAGGTGAAACTGAGTGGTTATGATGAGCAGAGGGAGTGAGAGGTGAGTGTTTCTGTGAATGCAGGTGAGTATGCCTGTGCGTGTGTTCTGTGTGTGTGTTCTGTGTGTGTGTTCTGTGTGTGCAGGTGTGTGTTTCTTGTGTGTGTGTTCTGTGTGTGCAGGTGTGTGTTTCTTGTGTGTTGTGGCTGATGTCTGTGAAGGAAAATGGTGAGGGGAAGAGGAGGCAGAGAGAAGTGAGGGAATTGCAGGTTTGATTGTGTGTGAAGGTGAGTTTGTGTGAGTGTTGTGTGTCTGTGGGTATGGCCGAGAGAGTGAGGGAGTATGTGAATGTGTTTTGTTGCAGGATGTGAGCGTATGTGCAAGTCTGTGTTATTGTGTGATTGCTGCAAGAGAAGGCAGAGAGAGTGAGGAAGAGTGATCTGTTGTGTGTCTGTGAAGAGGAAGAGAAAATGTGTAGGTATGAGTCTGTCTCATTGCAGGGAGAGGGAGGGGAAAGAAATGCAGGTGTAGGAATTGGGAAGAAAATCAATCTCTCCAAATCCCCTCAAATCTGCTGAAATGCAGGGGAGTTGGAGAGAATTGTGATGATGGCATGGGGCTGCTCTGATGGCAGCCCCCATGCTGCTACAGTAGCAGCAGGCTGCAAACGCAGCCTGCTCTCTCTTTTTTTTTTTTTTTTTTTTTTTTTTTTTTTGAGGAGGAAAATGAAGGAAAACAAAAAATGAAATAGAATAAAAATAAAAATAAAAATATTAGAGTCTCTAAAATTACCAAGAAAGATACTGGAATTTATAGTTATAAAACGGATAAATAAAATTTACTACAAAAATTTAAAAATTAACATATCATTAAAATGTGCGATTAATAGAAAAATAAAAAATAAAAATAACAAATAATAATAACAAAGTATTAAAATAAATATTAAAAATTTCTAAAAATCATGAAATTTATACGGGAAATTCATGAATATATGAGCTATGCATAAATAAATTCACTTGAAAAAAATTCTCATAAAAGGAATGCATTGGGAAACGTGCCATTAATAAACAAAAAGATAAAAATTAAATAAATACTAAACGACCTCTAAAAATTATGAGATTTTTACAGAAAATTTATGAGTATTCAAAATGCATATATAAAAATTTTTCACTTGAAAATTCTCATAAAAATAGCACATTGGAAAACGTGCCAATAGACTTAAAATGCTAAAATTTTAAATAAATATTAGATGACTCCTAAAAATTATTAAAATTATAAATAATGATAAAAATAGTAAAATCATGTATTTAGGAAATAAAATAAAATAAACTAATATTTACATAGTGAAATTACCATTTTGCCCCTGACACGACAAATTAGACGTAATATACACAAAAATTATAATTAGCCTCTGAAAATCACAATAACCCCTAAATAAAGTAATACGCATATTTTTTATAAAATGTGTGTCAAAATTTGGTGTCTACACTCACACTCTTCTTTTTCTGAAATTGTCAATTTAGAAAATGAAGATAGACAATTTCATAAAGAAAATTTCAACAATGACTTCAATATTTTATCAAGAATCAATAGTTGAAATGAAAAATTATGAATTTTGATCATTCGCAAGGCCTCCTCATGGGCTGAAGAATTTTATGCAATTCGGAAAAAACTTAAATTAATATTTTTAGACTTTTGCCTAACATAACATGTACAGGAGAGGCATATAGTTTTCCAACTCAGTCGGTAAATACATTAGTGATAACTTTGAAATGTCTAATTCAACTCTCAAAATTTTTATCCCCCCCATCCTCCCCCTCCTCCTCATGTAACATTTAGAATTTTCCTTGAACCAAAATAACGAAGTGGCCTATGGTAATATTAGATGCATTCATTTTATCCCACCAATTTCAACGAGCTGGTGATGGCCTGTAAAGAAGACAAAAAGCAACATGATAAGATAAGGTTGATAAGCATTATACGTCTTTGCCAGTGCCAACTATTTCTCAAAGACCTTTTCCAATTTTTCTTCTTATTAGACAAATAAAAATCTGCACGTTTGCATGTTTGGCTGAGATTCTGATCTCATATTTTTCTTGTCACTTGAAAATGAAAGTAAAATATGCGTGCAGTAATATTAGATCAACGCATAAGGTTTTAACATTTATTCCCAAATTCTACAAGTGAATGTATCACCTAATATAGTTTAACTTTTCATTGCCTTGATGATGTGTGACATCTAAACAAATAGACGTTTTTTACTTGATTTTGTATTTTGCTAGTTAAAAAAATGTAGAACCACTTTTTACTTAGAGAAAATAAATTAAATTAAACAATAAAACTATAAGTTCAACGAAACTTGAGTTTGTCAGCTAAAAGATATTTTTCGAGGCTTCAGATTTCAACAAAATAAGCATTGTCTGATGTGAACGAAGCCCTTTAAATAATACAGTAAATTCCATAATAAAAGATTTGGGAATAATAAGAAAAATGAAACTCTAAATAAGTTGACACTTGATACATCTCCATCACTAGCAAATAAATTAATTAATAAATTGATCCAAGTGCTTTTGCACTAGCTTCTTGATTTGCTTGTGGCAGGACTTCTGTACTATGAGCTAAATTGTTCTTTGCCTATGGATGCGAAGCCATTTTAGAGGAAAGCATAACTATAAATGATAAAATACTCATCTTTGCTTATGGATGGAAAGACATTTTAGAGGAAAGAATAAGGTCCTGTTCTGAATAGTTTTTTTTTTTTTACCTAATTTTAGCTTCTGATTTTTGAAAAATCTATTTTGTGATGTTTTTAATTGCTTTTTTTACTATATTTTTGAATTTTTTTAGCTAAAATCAGGAAAAAAAACTGATTTTTAGCTTTTCAAAAATCAATTTTTATAAAAATTAAAAACTATTAAGAACAAGTCCTAAATATAGATAGTGGAAATACTTGTATATGGAAGAAAATGATAGGACTTAGACATTACTTTAGGATGAAATAGTTTAGTGTCTTACGGTGTCGGTATACTGTGGTGCATGTAAGATTTTTTTTTTGTAAAGAAAGTTATGAGATTTTTCCTGTTAGACATTACTTTAAGATGAAATTTAGCATGCGTCTTGCGATGCCCGTACACTGTCATGCATGTAAAGAGTTTTTCCTATAAAGAAAGCTATGAAACTTTACATCTTGGGGTCATTTTTAAAAAGCTAGACTCAATTTTGAATTTTGGAGTAACTAGTATTTGGTCTCCATGCTCACATCAACATTTGGTAAATTTAAATTTTAACTGGTGTCAAATGATTTATTGAATTTACTCATAAGTTAGGCATTCTTGTACCACAAAATCTATTATGTGAATTTATATTTGTGTGTAAGTTTTAGGCATCCATATTTGCTCATTTTCTAGGCGTAATTCTAATTCTTATTTTTTAAAAGACATTACTGAAACACAAATTCAGTGTCCCAACCCCTACCTTGCTAGTTTAAATTGAGTTTTCTTTCTATTAGGTATAGATGTGTATTATGTATCATATCCCATTTATCTGTTTTTGTGCTGACCTTTAATATCTTTTTGTCAAATTCATATCATAGTAAAATTTTGTTATTAGGGAAACAACATCAAAACTCCATTTTCATCCCTATCTTAACAATGCTTTCACCAACTTCAGTGTCTCATCAACCACTAACTTTTCCCCTCGAATCGTCACGGTTGTAGGTTCTTGATTTTTTAATTTCTTTTTTCACCCATTATAATTTCACTAGTTACTAAGCAATGTATCATTCAATTTGTAAAATATATTTAACTAATTAGTCTTCTTCCTCTTCTCCCTCCTCCTCCTTCTTCCTTTTTTTATTTTTATTTTTATTTTTTGTGAAGAGAAATTGTCAATTACTCTATTCTTTTATCTCCAATTGGGCCATAGAAATGCCAGCTATCGTCCATTAATCTGACTAGTAGTTTTGGGCTTTGCTATGGGCTTTGTCTTCTATTGGTAGGTTGTTATGGGCTGTTGACCACGGCCATTTTATTGTGAGCCATCAGGATCGAAAAATGGCCTTCAAAACTTTAGAAGGCGAGCCGTGTGGTTTCATAGAAGAGCCAGCTAAGAAAATTTCGGAAGACTGATTTTCTAATTTTGTATTAGAAGTGCCATTTTTTGGGGGAGAAATGGAGGGAATTATAAAAAACACAGGTAATAAAACTTAGTAAATTTCAAGTATTGGTTTCAATTAAAAGAAAGGACGTCAAGACAAATTTAAATATCTATATTACTTGAAGAACTCTGATGACAGAGGTCAATAACACTGATATTTGATCTCGAGTTGTTGAAGGTTAATAACTCTAAGGGTACAGTTTGGTTCATGGGATGACATGGGATTGGATAACTAATCATCCCATGTTTGGTTGATCTTTTAACGTGGTACTAATTATCCCAACTAACTGAATTAATCCCATAAATATGGGATAAAATAATCTCCATAAATATGGGATAAAATAATCTCATGGGGGTTTGGTATTAGTTATCCCGGGATTAAGTGTACACGAGATAACAAAAATCTTGCCAAATTTAACCCTAGCATACCTAATAACAGCCTGCTTTCTTCTCAAATTCTCTGCAACTCTTCTCTACGGCTCTCATATCATCTCTACGGCTCTCCATAGCAAAGGTATGCTTTTATTAATTTTTTGTTCAATGGTTTTAATCAATTTTGTTGTGATTGAATCATGTTTTTAATTTCGCTTAGATTACTATTACTTTGATATATTTATAAGTTTTTCTTTGGGTATTTTTTTTGGGTTCTTCAGAGAATGAAAATCTATACACTGCTGTTGATATATTCATAAGCCAATGATTTTAGGGCTATAAACTGATCTATATACTGCTGTTGTAATCTTGAGAATCTTTGTTTTGCTAATTGAAGGTTATCTGCTTTCATGTTTTTATGCGGTTGTCTTTGCAGTCGTTGGGGTCCAGTTCTAAATTCAGAAAAAAGATTTGCCTAGTAAAAACTCGCGGACGGATTGTGAGTGTTGGTTTCCACCGTTATTAAAATGGAAAAAGTAGAATGGCTTTAAATTTAATGTTGTTGTATATGGCATTTAAGGCTGTGTAGGCTTGGAAGAAGAGGTTCTGGGGTTGTGCCTTTATTGCTGTGGTGGCTAGTTAGCACCCGCTTAGGCCTATATAATATAGTGGTATCTACATATATAGGATTGGTTTTTGATCTATATATAGGTACTTGTTCCAATTTTTTTCCCCTAGCAGTATTCATCTGGTGGCTATATTGAATGTAAACCGATTGAATATCATATAACACTTGTAGAATTATGCCTTGATTCAGGCAAAAGCCGAAATAAGGCAACAAAATATATTCTATATTTGAACACCGTTGGGGTCTGGGTACGATGTTCAGAACTGTCGGCCGTCACGGGAAGTTTGTGTTTTAATTTGTAGAACTCATTTGATACGTACTTTTCTTCACATAAATATGCCTATCCCAGCATCCTTCCCTCTCCTCCCCCCCCCCCCCCCCCCCCCCCAAAAAAAATAAAGAAGTCATCATCAAATAGAATCTAAAATCTTTGAGAATAGAGGGAGTAAGAGCTTACAATAGTAAGACGTAAGAAGAAATGGGAAAGGAAGCAAAAAACTGTAAAAGTGACAAAAAGATTGCCAGCAGTAGTGGAATAGAATAGTAGAAACCAACTAGAGAGAGAGTCTGATATTCTATTCTTAGATAGTCTTGAAAAAAGTGGGGAAGGAAAAGAAGGGTGGGGAGAATGGGGATGCGGTTTATTTAACTTGTGGTTTTTCTAAACAACTTTTTTGGTTCAACTTGTCTTCATCCTAGACTCTAGTCACACTTAAAACATACTCGTAGTCATCTTTAATATGTCCTTAAAAATTTGCTTATCTTTATTTTTCTTGTATGCATAAACATTTTCGTTTATTGGCTTCAATTAAGTGGAAAGTGACAGATATAAACAAAAGTTCAACGAAACTTTCTCCAGAGTAAATATATATATATATATATATATATATTTAATGAAAGCTCTTTGGTGAGAAAATAAATGTTTGTACCAAGAAATGTGGCTCAAGTGCATTTTTTGCTTAAACAAGAAGACTAACAGTGCCAATGAAAACCCTTCCTATTATGTGAAGAACATAAACTCCTATAGAGTTTTGTGCCCCAAAAAAAAATGAAGAAGAAAGAATGACAATTAAGTTAAGCAGCCCATGTGATCCATGTCCTCTCCTAAGGCTTCAGGAGTCTAGTTTGATTCCCCTTTTACCACGTTGTTCTGGGATTAAAAAGTTACTATTGGACTAAACAATCTAAATTACTTCTTTACTGGGGTAGAAGGACAGGGCCCAATTGCAGGATTGACCTTTATTCCAAATTCTATATATTTCTCATGGACTATGAACCTGAGGAATTGCACTCGTATAGATCTATATTGGCCCATGGTCATAATTGTGTAATGGGTTCAGATGGCTTCTTCTTGGGTCTTGCTAAATTGCAATTTTTGAGCTTTTGTTGGAAGTTCATTTACTAAAATCAAGACCATATCATTTTGTAGAAGCGTGGTGTTCTCCAGCGACACAACATCATGCCTCCTGGAGTTAATATTGAAGCTTCACTTAGTACTTTATTTATAGAACGCATGTAAGAGCCCCTATGCACGAAAGTCATACTTCTTAATCTTTGGGTATCCGAAGTTTTCCAATAGGTTAGGATATCAATCTCAGCACCAAGACAGAATTGCTTCTCCAATAGGTTGCTGATCAATTCTCTAGCAAGTCAAATTAGTCCCCAAAATAATAATAGTTGACAACGGAATAATGTCCACTCCTAGGACATATATATTTAAGATGAAATATATGTGACAAAGAATAACCAGCACTGTATATTTAAGATGAAATAATACACGCTTTTTTTAAATAATAGTTATGGTTCCCAAATATTGATTCAATTGGATAATATGACCCTAATAAATTTGTTTTACTGATTTAGCAACTGAGAGATACTCAAAAGTCAAAAGTAAGATCCTAGTGAAAACTATTAACAATGAAAATTTTGGGAAAATCATTTATAAATTACTTGTTTATCTCTCGCCACATGATGTAAGGATCAATAACCATGATTGAAATGAAGTAAAACTTCCTAAGGAAGATTATTTCTTTAACTATATTGCATTCAATATAATAATTATATATGTATTTCTTAATTACTTTTTTTATTTTATTTCAGTGATCATATCACTGTAATGGATTCTATGAGAACAAAGACTGATGTGCTTGTGGAGTTGGAAGAAATTATTATGCAATCTATATATATTATCACTATGATATTAGTTGCATGTCATCATCATCTAAATTATTCACGTAAAAGAAACATAGCAAGTTATAGCATGAGTGAGAGAATAGAGGATCAAATTAAACATCTTGATAGACTCATCCATTTTAGTGATACATGGTGTGTAGATAACTTGAGAATGAATAGGAATGCATTTGCAAGACTTTGTTATTTGCTACGAGTAAATGGAGGGTTAGTTGACTCTAGACATGTTAGGGTTGAAGAAAAAGTAGCCATGTTTGTAAATATCTTGGCACATCATCACAAAAATCGGACTGTCAAATTTAGTTTTATGAGATCTGGGCAAACAGTTAGCAGATACTTTCATGCTGTGCTACAAGCACTTTTGAGATTGCATTCCCAACTCCTTGTTAACCCACAACCAGTTCCTCAAGATTGTAATGATTCGAGATGGAGGTGGTTTAAGGTACCTATCAAAAACATATGTTCACATTTTAGTGAAAAAAGTGTTTTATTTACATCTAACATTGTGTGGTCTTTCATTCTGACAAGGGATGCTTAGGTGCTTTAGATGGCACATATATTAAAGTAAAGGTGTCAGAAATTGATAAGCCAAGATATAGGACAAGAAAAGGAGAGGTAGCAACAAATGTCCTTGGAGTTTGTGACAGAAATATGAAATTCGTATATGTTTTACCTGGGTGGGAAGGATCTGCTGCAGATGGAAGAGTTCTTAGAGATGCAATAAGTAGAGCGGATGGCTTGAAAGTCCCTATTGGTATGTTTGACATAAAAAGTAAAATATAATGGTTTTTTTTAAAAAAAAATTGATTAAGATATCATTTTTCAGGTAATTATTATCTGTGTGATGCAGATTATACAAATGGGCCAGGATTTTTAGCACCATATAGAAGGCAACGGTATCACTTGAAAGAGTGGGGAGAAGGTTCTCTAGCTCCCCAAAATAGTCATGAATTTTTCAACATGAAGCATGCTTCTGCACGTAATGTCATAGAGAGATGTTTTGGACTCTTGAAAATGCGGTGGAATATCCTGAAACATGGTCCAAACTTTTATCCTATTAAGACCCAAAATCGCATTATCATGGTTTGTTGTCTTCTGCATAATTTTATTCGCAAGGAAATGTCGATTGATCCTATAGAAGATCAATTCTAGGATAGTTTGGATAATGAGGAAGATGAAGCTGAAGAAACTAATGAAGAAATTATTGACACGGTTGAAACATCTAATGAGTGGAATGAGTGGAGAGAAAATCTTGCAACCTCTATGTATAATGAATGGAGACATGTATTTTGTAATTTGATAGGAGATACTATTTCTTAAATTTATTATTATGGTGATTGAATACTATTTGTTCTTCAGACTTTAAACTATTTGCTTGGATAATTGTTTAATTTAATAGATCATGCATGTATCATTTATTTTTTATGATTTGTTTCTTTTATAGCTAAATATTTTTTTTTACTTTATATCATTTTATTTACAATATTGATTGTTCTTTTATAGATATGGAACTCCCTTCAATTGGTCAGATTAAAGGAAAGGGTAAGAAAACTGAAAAAAGTAGACGAGTATGGACATCTAGAGAAGAAGATGTATTAATTAAGTGCTTTGAAAGAACTTTGCGTAACAGGTTGGAAGTGTGACAATGGCACATTTCGGTCTGGCTACACTGTAGTACTTGAAAAAGCGATGCTTAAAGTATTTCCATCAACTGATTTAAAAGCTACTCCACATATTGAATCAAAAATTAAAATGTGGAAGAAAAATTATGGTTCATTGGCATCTATGCTAGGGAAGAGTAGGTTTTGGTTGGAACTTTGTTGACAAAATCATCACTGTCGACTCAGATGATGTTTGGGAGAACTACATTAAGGTAACATTTATAATTTAATATTTATTTTATTACATTTTCAAGTTAATTAATTTTAGTTATATATTTTATTAATTAACAATAATTTTTTAAATAGATTGATCCAGATGCAAAGTCTATGAGATTTAAATCCTGGCCTTATTATGAGGATTGGGTTGAAATTTTTGGTAAAGATAGAGCTACTGGACAACATGCAGAAGGCATAAATGATGCTCTTAATGCGATTGAGAAAGAAACTGATGGTGCAGAAAGTAATTACGTCGAGGGGCTTGAAGATATTAACAATAATTCTGATACACAAGATCAAGTCACCCCAACTTCTAGTAAGCAAGTTAAAGATGGCAACAAGGATAGAGCCAAAAGAAGAAAATCACGATCTGAGGATGAAAATGGCGGATTAGCTGCAGTGGCCAAAGCTTTGGGAAAATTTACAGAGAAAACAGAGGCCAGGTTGGGCATGATAACTGAAAGAATTGGTTATGAACACGATATGTCATCAGCTCGAAGGGAGGTTTACTGCTACTTTGGCTCCTATGACCTTGGCTATCTAAGCAAGAAAAGTTGAGAGTTGCTTCACGTATAATCAGTGATCATCAAAGTCTTCATCTATTTTTTCAGCCTCCCTGACTGAAGACAAACCTGATATGGTACAGATGATACTCAATGGGAGCATATGATTTAGTTTGTTTAGTTAGTGATAAATAAAAGTATTTATGAATTTTTTCTATCTATTTTAAGCATTTACATGTTAATAATCAACTTCATGCCATGACATAAAGCTGTTTTTGGATGATTTTGGATTTTAATATGCATATTATTTCTTGTTGATCATTATGCATAGTGTTAAATAATATTTAATTTTTTTTTTGCTTATGAATGTTGGGCTATCTATTGTGTGATTTATTGAGATCTTAGAGCTTCCAAATTATTTTTTTTTGAAGTTGTTTAATTCATCAAACTAAATTATTAAACTTGAGATGCTTGATGAAGCATATCGAAAAACCTCTACCAAGAAAACTTAAAATTCTCGTTTTCACTAATATTGTCCAAAATTACTGGTCCATTTGAAAATGATTAAAAGATGAACAGAGTAATGCAACCATTTTCATGGTAAAACTATCCATGTTAACTTACCTGATGAAAAAACAACTTAAACTTCCAGGAAAGAATATGATCACATGAGCTCGTAGTTGAAACTTACGGCTTTGTCCAATTGTTGAACGGTGACAATGTATGTTGTGCATCGTTGGAAATAAACCCATTTGCAAATAACAAAATCAAGATGCCAAGAATGATTATATATATATATATATATATCAATGATTATTTTTCAAATTATTAATAATTAATATATAGTATTATGGGTCTTAACATTTTCCAATCTAATTCCCATATTTATATTTTGGCATATTATGATTTATGATAATATTATTTAAATATTATTTAAATATATGTTGAATTATTAAATAAAAACAATTACACTAATATAGGGTTATTTTAGTCAATAAAATAATAATCCATTCTTCAACCAAACACCAGATGACTCATCCCAGGATTTAACCCACCAAATCCCTTGCCAACCAAACACAAGATAAGTGGGATTGTGAATCCTGGGATGACTCATCCCAGGATTTATACTCCGGAGGATGAGTCATCCCATCCTATCCAATCCGTGAACTAAACGAACCCTAATATTTCATCACATATGAATGGGCCTGGATTTTTTTTTTTTTTTTTTGAAAACTGGCTTGGTTTGTTAACCAGATATTTGATTCCTGAAATTTCAAGAATACTTCCAGAAAGTATTTTCCTTCTTATCCTCCATTATTATTCGGTTAGGCAACTTTTGGAATTGTTCACATGGGCCAATTTTTACAGGAATCTTCCTTTATATATGGATGAGAGATGGGGCTATTGGGAGGCAAATTCCACGAAGTTTCCTTTGTTTGAGGAAACCTTCAATTTATGAATTGAACCCTAACACTTGCTTTACCATACATTTTGCTTCCAAACATAAGTGGTTGTCGATTATGCTTTGCATTTTGTTGTGACTTGTGAGCTATAAATGCACAAGACTCCACAGTTCACTCAGCAAAACAAGCTTATTATTCAAGTTCAATAATAAACATGGCCTGTCCAAAATCTTTGCTTGAAAAATCAGACGTAAATCTTAAACTAAAATCGGTTAGACCTCAAGGGCTGTCGTCGCTTTGGTTTTTTTTTTTTTTTTGCCATTTTATTTTCTTATTTGTTCTTAGGTGAACTAGGCAACAGAAAAATAGAAAAAGGAAAAACATAAAAAAGTAGGCACTTACATAGGACTAGAAGTCCATTCCTATGCCCATCTACTGGAAACCGAATCTTCCCAATTCCTTGACTACTTACAATTACGTCTAACTGAAGTTGTTAGGTTCATAACAGGTGAGTATTGTTTACATTGGTTTGAAAGAAAAAGAAAAGAATTAATAATATATAGGTAAGGGTCCAAATATTAGGTTAATTTTTTGAGTCTAATTTAAGTTACAAATTATTTATTGGATTTATTTTATGAACCATTTTGAGTTTTCCTCCACAATCGTATCAGATTCCATTGTTAATGTGGCCTCTTTTTTGTATCAGATTCCATTGTTAATTTGGTCTCTTTTTTAGTGTTGGGCCAGAGGATTATTCTCTTCTTGGTAATGAACAACAGAGTACAGAGTTAGACTAAAAGTTTGGTAGTGTTAGACTGTGGACCAGAAGATTATTCTCTCCTTGATACTCTTTTCACACAGTCACACACCTAACAAACACGAATGTTCTCACAAAAAAGCTACTAGAAAAATGCTTATCAAACAAGAATTCCATCGCAATCCACCACCATCCCACTTCACTTTATTCTCTTCTCACTATTTCCTCCATCAATTTTTCCTTTAAATGAAGCTTGATAAAGAAAGTACTCAAAAATTAAATATATACTTTGTCAAATTTAGTTCATTTTCTTGACAGTTTTTGTGGGTTTTGGTTCATTTTTTTGGGTGCATGAAAGATTGAGTGAAGAAAGATGAATTTTTTGGATGTTGATGATATAATCAACCATTTACTTGGGGTTAGAGGGAGACCAAGGAAAAAAGTGCAGCTTTCAGAAACAGAAATTAGACTGCTTTGTTCAAAGTCTAAAGAAGTCTTCATGAAACAGCCTAATCTTCTTGAACTTAAGGCTCCAATCAAGATCTGTGGTATTGCTCTGTTTTCTCGTTCTTGCTTTCTTTCTTTTTTAATATGTAAGGGTAATTTGAAATGGGTTTTGTTTAATTTTGATTTTTATTATCTTTTTTTTTTGGTGTTCCCTGAAGTTGGTTTTGTTCATTACTAATTTAATTTAAGCGGCTACTGACTAGATTTTCATTTGCCTCTCTAGAATGGTTGAGTCGAAGTGTACTGTGAACAAGGTTTGAGTAGAGAAGTTCTAGTTTAAAATTACTATTTGAATTTTTAGGGAGGTTTGATGAATTTGGATTCTTTGGAGACGTTGGCTATTGCCCTGCCCCTGCCTCACTTTATTTTGTGAGCTTTTTTTTATTGGTTGTTGACTTGAATGCGTTGATGTCAATTGGTCAGTTCTATGGGAAGTCCTTGATTGGGCATAGGTGATTACAACCATTGGTTTATAAAATAATTGTAGAGGATGGTGAAGGTAGTGATTAAAGGTAATGCCTCTTATGTCTGGAAAGGGATGTTTTAGAGCCATCTGAACATTTGATCCTTTCAAACTTTTTTGCTTGTTATATGCATATGGAAATGAATGCATTGTAGACAGTTTTAGAGCCATCAGAACAATTGATATCATAGCACCTGTATAAACCTGTCAAAGTGACTCTAGATGATATCGTCACACCTGTATAAACCAGTCTACTTTTTCACTACAAATGTTTAACTTTCAATAATTGCCATTTTGTTTGTCGCCTATTGGAGGCAATGTTTTGGTATTATTAGCAAACTCCCTTTGTATGATTGACAAGCAAGGATTTCTGTGACAGTAGTGACATAATAAATACTTATGACCCTCTTATCACTCGAGACTTGTGCAACTATTATCCGTTCTTTTGGGTTTTCTCTTAATTTTTGGTTATCTCAAATGTTTCCTGATGCCATATGTCCACATAAGGCTTTCTTGCCAGAGTTCATGATGCTTATTTTGCTTTGGTGCTTCTTTGTTTTGATGTGGTTAATTACTGCCTTCCAACAGTGTTATTTGTATGCTAAGCATTTTTTTTAGATGTTTGACAATAATGGAACTTGTGGCTCTTAAATTATAGCTTTTTTGATGAAATATCTACTAGTTGTTTATTTATGTAAGCTGCTCAGATATTTGTAATTTCTTTTTTAGACGCTTAATATTTTTGTTTTTATATTCTCTATAATCTTTGTCAGGGGATATCCATGGTCAGTATTTTGATCTGCTAAGGATCTTTGAATACGGTGGACTACCCCCAAAATCCAATTACTTGTTCATGGGTGATTATGTGGATCGTGGGAAACAAAGTCTTGAAACAATTTGCCTTCTACTTGCGCTTAAGATCAAGTATCCTGAAAACTTTTTCCTTCTGAGGGGCAACCATGAATGTGCTTCTGTTAATCGTATTTATGGATTCTATGATGAGTGCAAAAGAAGATTCAATGTCCAATTGTGGAATATATTTACAGATTGTTTTAACTACCTGCCTATAGCAGCTTTGATTGATAAAAAGATATTATGCATGCATGGAGGACTTTCACCTAACCTACATGATTTGGATCAAATAAGGAATCTACAACGTCCAACTGGTGTTCCAAAAACTGGTTTACTCTGTGATCTACTTTGGTCAGATCCAAGTAATGATGTTAATGGATGGGGGATGAATGATAGGGGTCTCTCACATACGTTTGGGGCTGATAAGGTGTCAGAATTTATTCAAAAACATGATCTAAATCTCATTTGTCGTGCTCACGAGGTTCAAATTGATCTTTTCTCGATTTATATATTGAGTTAACTAGCTCCGTGTGTCTTTATATAGTGATGTATGCTTGATGTAGGTTGTGGATGATGGTTATGAGTTTTTCGCCGATGGACAACTTGTCACAATATTCTCTGCCCCTAACTATCTCGGATTTGGCAATGCTGGTGCCATAATGAGTGTGGATGAGACTTTGAAGCGCTCTTTCCAAATGCTGTAGCTAGTAGAAAAGAAGCCAAGGTTTGGTTTTGGAAGCACCACTACACCTAAAAGCGGGAGCTAATCCAGCAAAGAGAAAGGTTGTAACCCTCTTTGTTCCTTTCTTTCCTAAAATCCTTATTTTCTCTCTATTTTTTTTCTAGAGTTCTAATCTGTCCTAGGACACATTCTGCATTCATCAAATTGGATGGTTTATGTATCTTGAAAGTATGATCTAACTATCATTGGATGGTTCATCAAATGAGTTTAATATAATAGCATTTTGGCGAACCATAAAGGCCCTATTTCATCACTTCCATTTCGATTAAAGAATAGTAATAATTATCTTCCAAATATCAATGATGGGTATCATTACTATTGGCACCTATTTCCCTCTTTGATTCTTCCAAACCAAACACCCCTAAAGTATTCATTAAACGTTAACTTTCGATCAATTATATACAGTTGTAGATTTCTACAGCAACCATGGCAATCCGTCAAGGACTAAATGTCATTTCAACCGTATATTTAAAAAATCTTTATGCCAACACTTGATTATATAATTCAAATTTCCAAGCATGACGCCCATGCACCCGTCACCATGTCATACTTGCATTAGAAAAATATCGCATTTCATTAATTAGCTAGACAAGTTCATCCTCACATTCTTCTTTTTCTCAAATTATCAATTTAGTAAATGGAGATAAGCAATTTCATAAAGAAAATTTCAACAATGACTTCAATATTTTATCAAGAATCAATTGTTGAAATAAAAATTTATGAATTTCGATAATCCAAAAAGCCTCCTCATAGGCCGAAGAATTTTATGTAATTCTACAAAAAAAACTTAAATTAATATTTTTAGACTTTTGCCTAACATAACATGTACAGGAAAGGCATATAGTTTTCCAACTCAGTCGGTAAAAACATTAGTAATAACTATGAAATCTCTAATTCAACTCTCAAAATTTTTATTCCCCCCCTTTTCCCTTCTTCTTGTTGTAACATTTAGAATTTTCCTTGAACCAAAAAAATGAAGGGCCTATGGGAATGTACCTCCAATTCATATTAGATGCATTTATTTTATCCCACCAATTTCAATGGGCTGGAAATAACCTGTAAACAAGGCAAAAATCAATATGATAAAATAAGGTTGATAAGAATTATACCTCTTTGACAGTACCAACTATTTCTCAAAGACCTTTTCCAGTTTTTTTTCTTATTAGACATATAAAATCTGCACGTTTGCACGTTTGTTTGAGGTTCTGATCTTATATTTTTCTTGTCACATGAAATGCAAGTATAATATGCGCACAGTAATAATAGTTCAACGCATAAGGTTTTAACATTTTTTCCCAAATTCTACAAGTGAATGCATCACCTAATATAGTTTAACTTTTCATTGCCTTTATGATGTGTGACATCTAAACAAGTAGACGTTTTTTACTTGATTTTGTATTTTGTTAATTAAAAATGTAGAACCACTATTTACTTAGAGAAAATAGATTAAATTAAACAATAAAACTATAAGTTCAACGAAACTCGATTTTGTCAGCTAAAAGATATTTTTCGAGGCTTCAAATTTTAACAAAATTAGCATTTCTCTGATGTCAACAAAGCCCTTTGAATAATACAATAAATTCCATAATAAAAGATTTGGAAATAATAAGAAAAAGGGAACTCTAAATAAGTTGACACTTGATACATCTCCATCACTAGCAAATAAATTAATAAATTGATCCTAGTGCATTTGCACCAGGTTCTTGATTTGCTTGTAGTAGGACTTCTATACTACAACCTAAATTGTTCTTTGCCTATGGATGCGAAGCCATTTTAGGGGGAAGAATAAATGTAGATAATAAATATAGATAATGGCAATACTCATATATGGAAGAAATTGATGGGTGTAAGACATTATTTATGGATGAAATAGCTTAGTGTCTCACGGTCTTGGTATATTGTGGTGCATGTAAGATTTTTTCCCATAAAGAAAGTTATGAGACTTTTCCTGTAAGGCATTGAAAAAAATGATAAGGAAAGGAATATGTTGTTATATTCATTGAATTGGGACAATACATATTATATAGAATTACAATATCTATTTATGTTAATTCCTATGATTATGCTAAAATTATGCTAAGCTATCAATTTACATAATCTTTACTAATTACAATTCCTAATTACACTCAAACTACAATATTTATGCCACTAGTTATGCTCTTTCCTTCTTTACACTCCCCTCAAGTTGGAGAGTGAATATCAAGAACTCCCAACTTGCGTTTCATGATTGCAAACATTTCTTTACCCAAAGGCTTGGTAAATACATCAGCAAGTTGACTTGGCGGAAGAGACATATTGAGTTGCAACTGATCCATCTTGTATCTTGTCACGAATGAAATGACAATCTATTTCTATATGTCTAGGTTCTTTCATGAAAAATCGAATTAGCTGCTATATGTAAAGCTGCTTTATTATCACAATGCAACAATGCCGGTTTGGGATGTAATATCCTCAAATCCTTTAATAATGAGTGTATCCAAGATAGTTCGCAACATGTTCTGCCATAGCTCTATACTCAGCTTCGGCTGATGAAAGTGAGACAATCCTTTGCCGCTTAGTTCCGCCAAGAAACAAGAGCAGATCCCAAAAAAACACAATAACCAGTTGTTGATTTTCTTGAAATAGGACATCCTGCCCAATCTGAATCACAAAAGGCCCTCAAAGATAAATCATTTTGCGAAGGAAAAAACAATCCCTGTCCTAGATTATTTTTCAAGTAACGCAATACACGTAGAGCAAACTCCAGATGTGGTTTTCGAGGTGCATGCATAAATCTGCTTAAAACATGTACTGAATATGTGATATATGGGCGAGTAACAGTTAAATATATCAGACGTCCAACAAGTCGTCTATACTGAGATGGGTTCCTTGAGTAAATCTCCTTCATCAGATAATTTAACATTCTGTTCCATAGGAAAATCCACTGGTTTAGCCCCCAAATATCCTCCATCCTTCAAAATGTCCACAGTATATTTTCTCTGCGAAATAAATATCCCCTTTTTTGATCGAGAGACCTCAATGCCCAAAAAATACTTCAAATCACCCAAATCCTTGATTCGGAAATGATTGTGCAGAAAATGCTTAACTTCAGAGATAGCTGTGGAATCATTTCCTGTTAAGAGGATATCATCAACATAAATTAATAACGCTGTGAATGACTGTGCCTTTTCGACACGTAAATAAGGAATAATCAGCCTTAGATTGCACAAAGCCCACAGATTGAATAGCTGTTGAGAATTTAGCAAACCATTGCCGAGAAGCTTGCTTCAAACCAGTATAATGACTTATTGAGGCGACACACAAGGTTCTCCCCCTGTCGCTGAAGTACCAGGAGGTAAAGACATATAAATCTCTTCATGAAGATCTCCGTGAAGGAAAGCATTATGAACATCAAGTTGGTGAAGAGACCAATTTTGAGCAGCTAGCTAAAGTCAACAAACAACGGACAGGTCACCATTTTAGCAGTAGGAGAAAAAGTGTCATGATAATCAATACCTTCCTAGTTGAGTGTATCCTTTAGCAACAAGACGAGCTTTATATCGCTCAAGAGAACCATCAGATTTGCACTTGATTTTATAAACCCATCGACATCCAATAGGTTGCTTGCCAAGAGGAAGAGAAGTGAGAGTCCAAGTATTATTGGCTTCTAAGGCAGCTAATTCCTCTTGCATGGCATCTTGCCAATAAGATTGGGATACTGCCTCATCATAAGAGACTGGCTCAATATCTTGACTGACAGTAGCAAGAAAAAATCTGTGCTGTGGTAAGAAACAATTATAGGAAAGAAAATTGGAAAGAGGGTAACGAGTACCTTTTTTAGAACAAGATGGAAGATGATGACGGTGGGAAAGCTACACTTGGTTGCAAACATAGTCTCACAGAGATGAAGGTGGGACCCTAGTTCTTTCTGAATGTCTTAGAGGAGGATTTAAAGAAATGGTATCAGAAGAAGAAGAGACTGAGGTAGTTGGATGTAATGTGGTCGAAGGATTCTCAGAAGAAGGAGATTCATCAACAACATTTGGGATGACAGGCGTTGAATCTAAAGAAGAATGAGAAGTAGAGTCATATAGGAAAACATCTTCATGAAAGACAACATCTCGACTAGTGAAGACCTGGTGAGTATCAAGATCATAAAGCTTGTATGCCTTTTGACCAACTTGGATATCCAATAAACACACAACTGTCTAGCACAAGAGTCAAACTTATGAGAAGTGTTAACAGCAGTAGCATAGGCTAGACACCCAAAAACTTGAATATGTGAATAAGTTAGAATTTTCTCATATAGTCGCTCAAAAGGAGTGTGGTGAGAAAGCACAAGGAGTGGGCAACCGATTAATTATATGAACAGCAGTGGAAACACATTTAGCCCAAAAGGTTAAAGGTAAATGAGATTGGAAACGAAGTGCACGGGTTGTCTCAAGTATATGTCTATGTTTGTGCTCAACAATCCCATTTCGTTGGGGAGTTGAAACGCAAGAATGTTGATAATGGATGCCTTGTTTATGAAAAAAATCTATCATGGACAAAAATTCTCTCCCGTTATCAAAATGAATATTTTTTACCCAAACATTAAATTGTGTTTTGGTGAAAGAAAAGAAATTGACCAGCAATTGTTGAGTTTCACTTCTATGCTGCATGAAAAAAACCCATGTGTACCTAAAATAGTCATCCACAATAGTTAAAAAATATTTAGCACCAGAAAGAGAATCAACTTTATATGGTCCCCAAATATCACGGTGAATCAACTCAAAGGCTTTAACAGTAGAAATAGAGCTAGTGGGGAAAGGGAGACGTGTTTGTCTTGCAAGAGCACAAACATCACAATTATTGTACTTTTCAAAAGGAAATTTTAACAAATGCTTGGACATAAAATCTAATCTAGAAGATGAGAGATGACCCAATCGATAATGCCATAAAGTTGTGAAAGAAACCGATGAAGACTGGATATTAGTACTAAATGTTGTTGTTGCCTTTGGTTTTTGAGAGGCCAGTGCCACCAAGTAGTAAAGGTCTTGATAATGTTTACCCAAACCAATCATCTTTTTTGACATCAAGTCCTGCAAGACATACCAATGTGGAGAAAAAGTTATGAAACAGTTGAGATCTCGTGTAAGTCGACTAACAGAGATCAAATCCACCTTACAAGTAGGTACACCTAGCACATTTTTCAAAGAAAAAAATGAATTCAATGGTAAAGTGCCAATTGAGACAATTGGAGCCTTGTCTCCATTTGGCATAATAACTAGCGGCAGAATAAAATTCTTTTTACTGTCAATCAAGAAGGTTGGTGTTGAAGTGAGATGATCTGAGGCACCACTATCAACAATAAGTGATTTTTTAAACAAAACTGAAGATGCTCCAATGATGTTTACTTTCAGATTAGAAGCAAGAGATTGTGCTTTACTGGATGATGTTGATTTATTGTGCACAATAGAAAGAATTTGCTGTAATTGCAAATCAGACAACCTATTCATTACAGTTTGTACATCGGGAACATTGGAATCATCCTTAACATTGTGAACTGAATATGGGAATTTCCCTTTGACTTTTCCATGAACGTCACTACCTTGCTTCTGGTTGGATTGATGCTTCGGATGTCCAAGAGGAAATCCGTGTAATTTCCAACATGTTTTCATGGTGTATTGATCTCTATCACAATAATCACAATGCAAAATTTTGCGATTAGATGAATTAGAGCAAGAATAAGAACCTTGTTTGCTATGAGTAGCAAAAATTGAAGATTACGACTGTTGAACATGCATGGCAGAATTTTGGACTGTCTCCCTTGCAATAAATAAATTGTGTTGTTTTTCTTTTTGCATAATAAAAGAGTATGCTTGTCCAACATCAGGTAGCAGATTCATCAAAAGAATTTGGCCTCGAATTGCACTGTAGGACTCATTAAGTCCTATGAGAAATTACATTAGTCGATGTCGCTTGTTACCTATTCCACAAGTGCAGACTACATCATTATACGAGGCTAATTTATCCCACAATGTCTTGAGTTTTGTATAGTAAGCAGCTACTGACATCTGATCTTGGGTAAGGCATGTAATATCTCGCTCTATTTCAAAGATTCGTGATGCATTGCTCTAAGAGAAGCGACTCTGTAAGTCTTCCCAGACTTCAAGTGCTGTATTAGAGAAGATGACACTGACAACAAGATTGGGTGTCAAAGAATTGATAATCCATGAAAGAACCATATCATTACACTTCTTTCATGATGCATATTCTTC
>CM045571.1:3905164-3985164 GCA_024721245.1 Mitragyna speciosa
TGCTGTTTTGCAATGTTTTTGATGCTGTTTTTGTAGCAAATATGGTGCTGTTTTGCAGTTTGTTTTTTTTTGACTGTTTTTGCAGCAAAATTGGTGCTGCTATTGAGGGAAACACAGAGGGGGAAAGTTATGTGATTTTCTGGTGGAGCTTTGTGTGTGCAGGGGTGTGTGCGTGTGTGAACGGATGTTTGTTTGTGCAAGTAAATGCTGTGTGTTTTGGGAGGGAAGGCAGAGAGAATTGAGGGAGTATCGTGTGGTATGCAGGTGTGTCTTGGTGATGTTGTGCAGATGAAATTGTGTGCAGATGAGAGTTGTGTGTGAATGGAATGTGTCTAGTGAAGAAGAACAAATGCAGTATATGTGGTGAGTGAACTTGCGAGAGTGTGAATTGTGTGTTTGTGTCTAGTGTGCAGGGGAAAGGGACCGAGAGAGAAGAGTGAGTGTAGTGAGTGTCTCTGCAGGGGAAAGGGAATCGAGAGGGAAGAGAGTGCTAATGTAGTAAGGATTGTGATGTCTGTGAGTGAAGAGAGGGAGAGAGTTGCAAGTTGTCTGTGGCTAGTGTGGTGTGTTTGTGTGTAAAAATGATCAAAACAAAACTCAATCAAAATCTCCAAAAATATGATAAAAATGAGTGCAAGTGATGTGATTAGGCATAAAGTTTGGTGGTTTAGGTAGAATTGGAAGTGTAGGAAGTATGACTGAGGCTGTTTTGATGGTAGTAGCCATGCTGCTACAGTAGCTTTGCAGCCTACTCTTTCTCTTCTTTTTTTTTTAAAGAAAAATAAAGGTAAAATCAATGAAATAAAATAAAATAAAAAATACTTGAGATTCCTAAAATTAATAAGAAAAATACTGAGATTTAGAGTTATAAAAACGAGTAAATAAAATTTATCGCAAAAATTCAAAAAAAATTAACATAACATTAAAAATGTGCGATTGATAGAAAAATAATAATAATAACAAAAATAATAATGATAATAAAGTATTAAAATAAATATTAAATAATTTCTAAAAATTATGAAATTTATATAGAAAATTCATGAAGATATGAAATATGCATAACAAATTTTTCACTTGAAAAAATTCTCATAAAAAGAATGCATTGGAAAACGTGTCATTAAATAAAAAAAATATTAAAATTTTGAATAAATACTAGATGACTCTAAAAAAATCATTAAAATTAGAAACAATGATAAAAACAGTAAAATTATGTATATGAAAAAATAAACTAAAATGAAATAATATTTACACGGTGAAATTACTATTTTGCCCCTAATACAACTAATTAGACATAATTTATCCAAAAAAATTGCAATTAGTCCCCGAAAAATAAAAAGTACTCTCAAATGAAGTAAAATATATATTTTGACAAAAAGTATGTCAAAATTTGGTATCTACAGTGGATTACCTCCCAAAATCTAATTACTTGTTCTTGGGCGATTATGTGGATCGTGGGAAACAAAGTCTTGAAACAATTTGCCTTCTACTTCCGCTTAAGATCAAGCATCCTGAAAACTTTTTTCTTTTGAGGGGCAACCATGAATGTGCTTCTATAAATCGTGTTCATGGATTATATGATGAGTGCAAAAGAAGATCCAATGTCCAATTGTGGAAAATATTTACAGGATTGTTTTAATTGCCTGCCTATAGCAGCTTTGATTGATGAAAAGATATTGTGCATGCGTGGAGGAGTTTCACCTAATCTACAGGATTTGGATCAAATCAGGAATCTACAACGTCCAACTGATGTTCCAGAAACTGGTTTACTTTGTGATCTACTTTGGTCAAATCCACGTAAAGATGTTAGAGGATCGGGGATGAATGGTAGGGGTTGCTCATATACGTTTGGGGCTGATAAGGTGTCAGAATTTCTTTAGAAGCATGATCTACATCTTATTTGCCGTGCTCATGAGGTTTGAATTCATCTTTTCTTGGTTTATATATTGATTTAACTAGCTCCATGTGTCTTTATGTAGTGATGTATGCTTGATGTAGTTTGTGGAAGATGGCTACAAGTTTTTCACTGATAGACAACTTGTAACAATATTCTCTGCCCCTAACTAACTCGGATTTGGCAATGCCAGGTGTCATGATGAGTGTGGATGAGACTTTGATGTGCTCTTTCCAAATACTGTAGCTAGCAGAAAAGAAGCCAAGGTTTGGTTTTGGAAGCACTACTACACCTAAAGCAGGAACTCCAGCAGCAAAGAAAAAGGTTGTAACCCTCTTTGTTCCTTTCTTTTCTGAAATCCTTATTTTCTCTCTATTTTTTTTGAGTTCTAATCTGTCCTACGACATATTCTGCATTCATCAATTTTGAGTTCTAATCTGTCCTACGACATATTCTGCATTCATCAAATTGGATGGCTTATGTATCTTGAAAGTACGATCTAACTATCATTGGATGGTTCATCAAATGAGTTTAATATAATAATATTTTGGAGAACTATAAAGACCCTATTTCATCACTTCCATTTCGATTGGAGAATAGTGATTGTTATTTTCTAAATATCAATGACGAGTATTATTATTATTGACACCTATTTCCTCTTTGATTCTTACAAACCAAACACCCCTAAAGTGTTCATTAAACGTTAACTTTCGATCAATTACATATAGTTGTAGATTTCTAGAGTAGCCGTGGCAACCCATCAAGGAGTAAATATCATTTCAACCGCACATTTAAAAAATCTTTATGCCTACGCTTGATTATATAATTAACATTGCCAAGCATGACGCCATGCACCCATCACTACGTCATACTTGCATAAGAAAAATATCGTATTTTGTTAATTAGCTAGACATGTTCATTCTCACACTCTTCTTTTTCTCAAATTGTCAATTTAGAAAATGAAGATAGCCATCCATAAAGAAAATTTCAACAATGACTTCAATATTTTATCAAAAATCAATAGTTGAAATGAAAATTTATGAATTTTGATCATTAACAAAGCCTGCTCATAGGCTGAAGAATTTATGTAATTCAGAAAAAACTTAAATTAATATTTTTAGACTTTTGCCTAACATAACATGTACATGAGAGGCATATAGTTTTCCAACTCAGTCGGTAAAAACATTAGTAATAACTGTGGAATCTCTAATTCAACTCTCAAAATTTTTATTCTCCCCCCCCCCCCCCTCCCCCTTCTTTTCTCCCTTCTTCTTGTTGTAACATTTAGAATTTTCCTTGAACCAAAATAATAAATCCAATTCATATTAGGTGCATTTATTTTATCACCAATTTCAATGGGCTGGAGATGGCATGTAAACAAGGCAAAATGCAATATGATAAAATAAGGTTGATAAGCATTGTACGTCTTTGCCAGTGCCAACTATTTCTCAAAGGCCTTTTCCAAATTTTTCTTCTTATTAGAAAAATAAAAATCTGCACGTTTGCGTGTTTGGCTGAGGTTCTGATCTCATATTTTTCTGGTCACATGAAAATGAAAGTATAGTATGAGTGGGGTAGTATTAGATCAATGCATAACATAATAACATTTATTCGCAAATTCTACAAGTGAATGTATCACATAATATAGTTTAATTTTTAATTACTTGAAGATGTGTGACATCTAAACAAGTAGACGTTTTTTACTGGATTTTATATTTTGCTAATTAAAAAATGTGGAACCATTTTTTAGTTAGAGAAAATAAATTAAATTAAACAAGAAAACTATAAGTTCAACGAAACTCGATTTTGTCAGCTAAAAGATATTTTTCGAGGCTTCAAATTTTAACAAAATCAGCTTTTGTCTGATGTCAACGAAGCCCATTGAATAATACAATAAATTCCATAATAAAAGATTTGGAAATAATAAGAAAAAGGGAACTCTAAATAATTTGACAATGATTTATTAAATGTATACTTGTGTCAAATGATTTATTAAATGTACTCATAAATTAGGCAATTCTTGTGCCACAAAATATGTTATGTGAATTAATATTTGTGTGAAGTTTTAGGCATCTGTATTTACTCATTTTCTGGGCATAAATTTATTTTCTATTTTTTAAAAGACATTCCCAAAAAGCACAAATTCGGTGTCCCAGCAACCGCATTGCAAATTTAAATTGGTTTTTCTTTCTATTAGGTATAGATGTGTTTGTGTTGACTTTTAATATATTTTTGTCAAATTCATATCATATTAAAATTTTGTTATTAGGGAAAGAAAATCAAAACTCCATTTTCATCCCTATCTTAACATTGCTTTCACCAACTTTAGTGTCTCATCAACAATTAAAGTTTTCCCTCGAATCATCACGGTTATAGGTTGTTGTGCGCTGTTCTGCGACATTCATTTAGTTACCACAAACATAAAAATTATATGCTAACCATTTAGTCCTAAACTATCCTATTTCACTCTTAAAAAATTATACGATGTTTTGATGGGTCTATCCTTAAATTTAAGAGATATTAAACACAAAATACTGCTTAAATATTAATTGTAACAATTTATTGTGGCATTTACAGGAATTTACAAACTATGTATAAAAAAAAAATACTTCGAATGATAACATTTTAAGGATAAAGCTATTCTCTTAAATGATCACTAGTGATAGTGTAGTCATCTTCCTAGCCAACTCGTTGACGAATTGGTTAATATAAGTTTTTAGTTTAGCTTACATAAAAAGAAAATAGTGGTATGGTTGCATTTGGATGGTGATTTTTTAAGATTTTTTTAAAGAATATTATGTAACAATTTTAAAGATTCTTCTTGATAATTATATATGTGGAATAAAAAAAATGGTTGGGACAGTAAGAGCACTAAATAAAAATTTCTCATCTCAGTTTCTCCGCATTCAACATTTTTGGGCTACAAATCTTTGTCTTCTGTTTCATGATCATCTCCACTAATTCTACTTTCCTCATCAATACCCCTTGAAAATATTGTAATCAATTTTATACCCTGAGTTTTGACATTTTTAATATAAAGATTTCAATCCGGATATATTAAAATATTTATATAAAGTATCCAATTAAAAAATGAATGTTAAACTAATTTAAAAGTCAAAAAAAAGTTTAAGAAGAAAAAAAAAAAACTTTTCGGCTTGAGGAATCAGAATCCTGTGTCTATCTAAGATTGGCCTGATTCAACAAATTGGAATGGAAAAACACTGCGTGGTTGGGTTTTTTATAATACCATTAGTGTTGATGACGGACCACGAGGGACATGGCTTATCACTTTTGACTTCTGACTTTGAGTTCAAAAGTTTTAGGTAAACAATTTTTTTTTTTTATTTTTTTGTTTTTTGTTTTTGTGGCTGTATAGTTTCCCCTTGACAAAGATCGGTTATCTAACGCGGCTTTATTAATTAAATTCTATAACCTTTCATTAAAAAATATATATATGGTTTTCCACGATTTTGGTTTGAACTTACATTTTCATTTATAAACTCGCTTATTTGTTACAAGAAGTTATGTATCGTGTCAAGAAAAATTTAACTAATCGAGCAAAGCTCAGTTAGTTGGCCAACGGCACTTTGCCAAAGGTTCAAGTTAAAACCTCAACCTTAGTAGTTAGAAATAAGGGAATAGAATTTAGTTTTAAGAATATATTATGAGCAACACCCCAAATTGTGTACGGTAAAAATTTGGAAACCTTGCCCTAAATTATATGAGGCAAGTGTCATGTAACATTATGATGAGAATTGAGGATTGATTTCAATAAGGAAAAAAAAAAAGATGTTAAGAAAAATTTAAATATCTATAGTAGTTGAAGAACTCTAATGCTGTGTCAATAATACAGATATTTGATCTCGAGTTGTCGAGGTTTTTTTTTTTTTTGTTTAAATCAAATCTATACTATTGCAATGGGGGAAAGGAAATGGTATTAATAGAATTAGATCTCCCGACCTCTGAGTAGAGTCGTAACAGCTCACTCTTTTATTCGTTTCTAGTTGTAGAAGGTTAATAACAGTAATATTTGAACGCATATGAATGGGCTTTGTTTGTTAACTAGATATTTGATCCCTATAATTTCAAGAATACTTCTAGAAAGTATTTTGCTTTTTATCCTCCATTATTATTCGGTTAGGTACCTTTTGGAATTCTTGATGTGGGCCAATTTTTACAGGAATCTTCCTTTATATATGGATGAGAGATTGGGCTATTGGGAGGCAAATTCCACGAAGTCGCCATTGCTTGAGGAAACATTCAATTTATGAATTGAACCATAACACTTGCTTTACCATACATTTTGCTTCCAAACAAAAGTGGTTGTAGATTATGCTTTGCATTTTGTCGTGACTTGTGAGTTATAAATGCACAAGACTCCACCGTTGACTCAGCAAAACAAGCTTATTATTCAAGTTCAATGATAAACAAGTCTTGTCCAAAATCTTTGCTTTAAAAATCGAATGTAACTTTTCATCAAAAAAAAAAAAAAAATCGGATGCAACTCCTTTTTCTTGTTTTTAAAACTAAAATTCAATTCTCAACAATTCACTTTGTTCTCTTTTACTTTCTAAATTTTTCTTTTGGTAAGAAAGGAAGTGATATTAAGTAGTAAAGTTAACCATAAGTTAGACCTCAAGGGCTGTCATTCCTTTGGTTTTTTGCCATTTTTGTTTTCTTATTTGTTCTTGAGTAAATTGGGCACTTACAGCACTTACATAAAAATAAAAAAAAAACATAAAAAAAAGAAAAACATAAAAAAAAAGTCGGCACTTACATAGGACCAGAAGTCGATTCCTGCGCCCATCTACTAGAAATCAAATCTATCCCAATTCCATGACTACTTACAATTACATCTGACTGAAGTTGTTAGGTTTATAGTAGGTGAGTATTGTTTACATTAGTTTGAAAGAAAAAGAAAAAAAATTAATTAATATATAGGTAAGGGTCCAAATATTATGTTAAGTTTTTGAGTCTAATTTAAGTTACAAATTATATATTGGATTTATTTGATGAACTATCTTGAGTTTTCCTCCACAATAAGTCATATCAGATTCCATTGTTAATGTGGTCAGAGGATTATTCTCTTCTTGGTAAAGAACTACAGAGTATAGAGTTAACTAAGTGTTTGGCAGTGTTACACTATGGACCAGAATATTATTCTACAAGTGAATGTATCACCTAATATCGTTGAACTTTTCATTGCCTTGATGATGTGTGACATCTAAACAACTAGACGTTTTTTACTTGATTTTGTATTTTGCTAATTAAAAAAATGTAGAACCACTTTTTACTTAGAGAAAATAAATTAAATTAAACAATAAAACTATAAGTTCGAAGTTTTTAAGAAAAAAATTTTCGGCTTGAGGAATCAGAATCTTGTATCTATCTAAGATTGGTCCGATTCGACAAATTGGAATGGCAAAATAGTTGCGTATTTTATAATACCGTTTGTGTCGATGATGGACCACGAGGGACATGGCCTAACCACTTTTGACTTCTGACTTTGAACTCAAAATTTTCAGGTCAACAAAGTATTTTTTTTCTTTTTTTTTTTTTTGGTGGTTGTATAGTTTCCTCTTGACAAAGATTGGTTATTAAACGCGGGTTTATTAATAAAATTCTATCACCTTTCATTAAAAAAAAGGGTTTTCCACGACTTTGTTTTGAACTTACATTTTTATTTATAAACTCCCTCATTTGTGAAAACAAGTGATCTATCGTGTCAAGAAAAATTTAACCGATCGAGCAAAACTCCATTGGTCAGGAGCACCTTGCCAAAGGTTCGCGTTCAAATCCCAACCTTAGTAGCTAGAAATAAGGGGATAGAATTTAGTTTAGGGAATATATTACGAGCCATACATTAAATTGTGTATGGTAAAAATTTGAAAATTTTTTCCCAAATTATATCTTGTAATATTATGATGAGAATTGAGGATTGATTTCAATAAAAAAAAAAAAGATGTCAGCAAAAATTTAAATATCTATTTTAATTGAAAAACTCTAGTGCTGGGTCAATAACACTGATATCGAGTTGTCAGAGGTTTTTTTTTTTTTTTTTTGTAATTAAGCCTATACTATTACAATTGGGGTAAGAGGAATGATGTTGGTAGAATTTGAACCCCAACCTCTAGAGTGAAGTCATAAAACTCTAACTACTCGAACTTATATTCGTTTCTAGTTGTCGAAGGTTAATAACACTGATATTTGAACACATATGTATGGGCTTGGTTTGTTAACTAGATATTTGATCCCTGTAATTTCAAGAACACTTCTAGAAAGTTTATTCCTTCTTATCCTCCTTTATACGGTTAGGCACCTTTTGGAATTCTTGATGTGGGCCAATTTTACAGGAAGCTTCCTTTATATGTAGATCAGAGAGTGGGCCATTGGGAGGCAAATTGCACGAAGTTGCCTTCGTTTGAGGAAACCTTTAATTTGTGAATTGAACCTTCAATTTATGAATTGAACCCTAACGCTTGCTTTACCATACATTTTGCTTCCAAACAAAAGTAGTTGTAAATTTAGCTTTGCATTATAAATGCACAAGACTACCCGTTGACTCAGCAAAACATGCTTATCCAAGCTCAATAATAAAGAAGGCCTGTCCCAAATCTTTTCTTGAAAAATCGGATTTAACACTTTTTTCTTGTTTTTAAAACTAAAATTCAATTCTCACCATTTCATTTCCAATCTCTTTTACTTTCTAAATTTTTCTTTTTGTGGGAAAGGAAGTGATATTAAGTAGTAAAGTAAACTATCGGTTAGACATCAAGGGCTGTCGTTCCTTTGGTTTTTTGCCATTTTTGTTTTCTTATTTGTTCTTAAGTAAACTGGGCAATAGAAAAAAAGAAAGAAAGAAAAAAAGTAGGCACTTACATAGGATCAGAAATCCATTCCTAAGCCCATTTACTAGAAACCGAATCTATTCCAATTCCTTGACTACATACAATTACGTCTACCTGACGTTGTTAGGTTCATAGTAGGTGAGTATTGCTTAGGTTAGTTTGAGAGAAAAAGAAAAAAAAAATTAATTAATATATAGGTAAGGGTCCAAATATTAGGTTAAGTTTTTGAGTCTAATTTAAGTTACAAATTGTATATTGTATTTATTTGATAAACTATTTCGAGTTTTCGTCCCCAGTAAGTCGTATCAGATTCCATTGTCAATACGTTGTCATGTGGTCTCATTTTTAGTGTTGGACAGTGGATTATTCTCTTCTCGATGATGAGCTATGAAGTTTAGAGTTAGACTATGTGTTTGGTTGTATTAGACTATGAAGCTTGGAGTTCGGTTAAAATGTTAGGCTCCAAATATGCGTTGATAAAGAGTGAACTTGTGTTTATGTGTGATGATAAGTTTGGTTTCAATGTGAGAATCCATCTATGGAGAGGGAAAATTGTTAGATTCATAGACAACTAAATGTTGTTCCAAATTGGTTTAAAAGAGAGACGAAAAAAAGTATTTAAAAAGAGCTCAATATTACTCTTAAGCTTTTGAGTCAAATTTAAGTTTCAACTTTTATATTTGATATTTTTGGTGGATTCTTTCATATTTTTCCTCCCTAATTCATTTTTCAAGGGCATTGTTATTGCTAGTTTGTATCCTACCAGAGCAATTTTCTTAAATGATAGAATTGCCCTTCAAATAAATTACCCAAATTCTTCATCACGCTCCACCACATTGATTTTTCATCCTCCCCTTCAATACTGTCTACGTTGCAGAATTTTTCAATTCTCTCAAAATTCTTCGATGCCTTACTGCTTCTCTCTTTCTACCAATAAACTAATCAAGCCTCCCAATTTCCTTCGCTCCAACTTAGTCTCGATTTACTACTCCCCTTCTTAGCTTCTCCTCGTCACTTTCCCTCTGTTTATGAATTTAATTATCTATTCTTCCCATTTGACTTCTCCCATCTCTTATCTTCTCCCACCCCTAGATCTATTTTTCCAATCGTATTTGAAGTAGAGCAATTACAATTTAGCAAACAAAAAATAAAGCAGCAAAATTATTGATGCTGGAAAATTGAAATTACAATAAAAATATTTGTATTCTGACGTGCGTTAGTTTATTATGGACGCATGGAAGATAAACATTGAAAGATAGAAGATAAAGGTTTCGAGATGAAAAAAGATAATAAAGACAATAATTGAAGAATAGAAGATAAAGTTCTTGAGATGGAGGAAGAAGGGTTAGAAAGCAACGTGAACGGAGAGAAGGTTAGGAAGGAGAGGGAGTGGCCGATCGTTGATAAAGGTGCAACGGGCTTTTGAAAAATTGTTGGAGACTTTTTATTTTGAGGGGATTTTTGTCACGTCAAGAAAAGTTGCTTTGATAGGATATAAAATGCCCTGGGAATAACAACATCATTTTCCAAACCCAAACCAAAAATTTGTGATGATTCTCAAAATTCGTAAACAATAAATTCCGTATTTGTACAGTCATTTTTTAAACCAAATTCAAAAATTTGTGGTGATACTCAAAATTGTGAACATATACATTCGGTATATATACAATGAAATTTCAAAGACTACGACTTTAGTGCATATTAACCTAGTTTTTGTAATTCGATTATGGTTTACACACTCGAGCATTGAGCGATCTCGATGCCGTATAAAGATTAACTTCACTCTAAAATCATTCTAAGTTGCATTTCTGTTTACTGGAATAGAAAAACAAGAAAATAAAGGCGTAAAACTAATTTCTTGATTACTAATAATTGATCCTAATCACATAAACAATTTAAAGAGGGTAAAAAATTATTGTAAAATCCTTTATTATGTGTGAAGAACATAAGCTGTCCTGATGGTTGATAGGCAGTGCTAGCCTACTGGTATATGACTTTGTGCCAACATACCGTTTACTCTTGACTTTTGATTTCAGCCTTTCACATTGATCTGTTAACAACTTTTTAGTATTCCAAATTTTATATGGCAAATTATGAGAGATGTTTACATGGATCGGGTCTACGGGTATAACTGTAAACCAAGAAACCACTTTATCAATTAAGTGGGTCACAAGTGGGTCATAGTGTGGGTCCCGCATGGATCATAGATGAAATAACAACTTTTAGACCATAGGATTTACAGTCCCACTAATGAATCCGGTTCATATAGGAATTTTCTGCATATTATATAGGTAGATTGGTGAAGTAACTAGCCATATTTTGACAAGCATTATATTTTCAGTACCTATTCAGTGGATCAGGAACTCAACTAGCAAGATGTGACTATCATCAATAATTGATGTCTATTATTTTGGTATTATTTTGGTGTGTGCATTATTCGTCTTTACGTCCAATTTAAATTTTTTGTGAAATGAGATGAACAATTAATATAACTCGTATAAATAGCAAATTTTCAACCTTTACGGTGTACTCAAGCATTACATTGTATTGGCAATGGTATAGCCCACCTAATACTCAGTCCGTAGGTTGCTATAATGCTTCTAATCTTCTGTTCCAAAATAGCGTATCTATTATGTCTGTCTCATTTTTATATATCTATTACGTATATTAATTCGTATATATATTTATTAAAATAACGTTCAAAGTTTGTAAAATTTTCAAAAATATCATAAATTTATATATGTGGCAGTTGTCTCAGCAGGACAGAGGGACGGAGGCGCTTTTCGGGACAAAGGATTTGAAGTAGCTATTGTAAATCAAGAGGGAAAGAAAAAAAAGTAATGTTACAATCATTTCTTTTTCTTTTTTACTTTGCAAATTGGTTGAGAGGATAGAACGTGAAATGCATAATTCTAGCTTTTGGAAATCCGTAAAGAATCTGTTTTTCCGTTTTACAATAATGTCTTGACTTCACATCAAATGTAAGATTGTGCCAAACTATTCATGTTCTGAAAGCTCTATTGACGCCAAAGTAAGGTTGTCTTTTTAACTTTTTGACATTTCATCCCATCATTTTGTGATCGATTACAACGTATAGTTAGGTCCCGTGTGTTTTGTTCTTTTGCAAACCATCAGTATATGGCCACTGCTTTTTGGAAGTAATTTTATCTTCTAAAGATTCCTAACACGCATTCATACGTGTTTCTACAAACATGGCTATCAGCATGATGAAGACAAGAATTGACACACTAAAAATTAGGCATTAAAAAGGTTCCAGAATACGTGATCTCCCAAGCAAATAAAAACATATTTTAAGTGAATGGCTGTTGTGTATCTTCTTATCATCCTTTACGTGCAAATTGATCAGTATTGGTACAAGAAGTTTAGATTTGGGGTAATACATGTATATATAGTGGTTTGGCGGTTAATTTTAATTTTGAGTAAAATTTTGTAATTGGAACTATAGAAATCGTAAATTTTATAGGATCTGAAACAAATATGCTATTTATTAAATTAGATAACTGAATAGACTTCAGGATCGAAATTGAATTCAATTTGTTAGAGATGTACATGAGCAGTACTATTTATAATTAACTCATTAATAAAATACTTTTTTTTCTTTTCTTTTAAGCAATTTTAATATTCTATGTTCATGCCATATTTCAATTAGAGGCTAAGTGCTTTGTTGGCTTAGAGGCTTTTCTAGGTGAAAATAAAACTTTGCACTCTTCGATTAAGCTGCTGTTAGATTGTTCGGTTGGGATCTGTATTATGCCAACGTATTAAGTGAACAAATTAGTGTTGGCTCCATTTTATCCATCGGATTTCACAATCTTTAGGTCGCATTTTGACAATACAATTTGATTATTTTACTACTACATTATATTATATATCTCATATTAAAGATTGCTAGGAGTTTTCTGTAAAGCAATAGAAAGACTGATGTTTTTGTGAATGCAAATTTTATTCTATTGGCATAATACAGAACCGCATCACAAGTTATTCTCTATATGGGTTATAAATACCTTTGCTAAGACCACCAACTTCCTTGAACAGCCGTATTCAATGGAGGAGGGGCCTCATAAGTTTCATTTGGGACCAATTAATGGTTAAGATTAAAATGTGTAATAAATGGATGGATGAGATACAACTAATATGGCCAAAACTTGAGCCAAAAAATAACGTCATTTCTGAGTGAAAGTCGGTCACATTTTTTATTGATGAGTTACATTTTTTTACTGACGATTTATGTTACTTTTAACTTGTCTAAACTGGTACGGGGCCAAATTGCAAGGCTCCGTAACCTCATTGAATATATATTCAAGAACACTGACTTTGCTTTATTTATCATACGTAGCAACATCAAACAAAATTCAAACAGGGGAAAAAAAAAACCAATCCAATTATCATACTCCAATAGGTATTTATTCTTTTATTGCGTGTCAATTGAGCTACGATCAAACTTGCACTTGTTATTGTCTTACAAAGTGGAATAAGATAACGATTCATATATTAGGCAAAGATGGGTAGTGACCATATGGCATGATCATCATCTAAAACTTGATGCAAAGTTTAGATATATGTAGAAACTTAAGATACTTCTTCTTTTCATGGCCAATCTAGGATCTAGAGGATGACAAGTGGTTTAAGGGTTAGTATTTTCTTGACAATGAAAAACAGGCGGATTTGACAATGTAAAGATTTCAATTTCATCAACTTTGTACTTGAAAACAAGCTTCTTTCTTATCTCTCACTTTTCTCAAAATCATGGTTTCAAAGAACAAAAAATATATTGCCACTGCTAATTGATATTAGGCCTAGTCACCAACTTTGACCGTGATGCGGCGGAGAAACGTTGTTTGGTGGCAGTTATTTATTCTTTTTTTGCTAAACAGAGATTGATGTGAATAATAGAACTTAATACTTGAATTAATCATTTACGGAAAGAATAATGGAACCTAAGGTTACGGGAGAATTATTCAAGTTAAGCAAGAGAAGCTGGAATACTAACAATATGCTAAATTTTGGCCCTCCAAAATGGATGTGATATTCGATGGAGTTTACCCAAAAAATGGAAGTTGTAAGAACCTCTAAATCACCTCTTCATTTCATTTAGTTGTTTACAGGTTGCAGCATTCTAGCTATACTGCATGGTCGCAGGGATCCTTAATTTGTAGAAGTAAGGAATATAATTATGCATGCACTAACATGTTTTGGGTCCTCTTCATGACATTCTTATTCTCTTGCACTCATCAAGCAAAATCGAATCAATTTTAATGGCCAAATCTTTACAAGTTAATTGAACGTTATTAGTGAAGATTTTTTATATTGCAATAAGAGCGTAGAATTTTTTTAAAAGTATAATTAAATTAAATCTTGGCCATTAAACATTCACAACTATTTAAGACTTTAACCGTGTGCTTTGCGTGGAATTACGAGCATGCAACGTGCCTCAAAAACGTCTTAAACATAAAAAAATAATAAAAAAAGAAATTACCGAATTAATAATGTTTAACATGTTTAATGGTTAATAAACTTCAAGGTTTCTATGTTTTTGCTGTCTAGACATGGTTAAAAAAGTTCATTAACATGAGCACTAAGATAATTTGGTACATAAATAAATGCTAAGCACATAGCATGTCTTCCTTCTAAAATGTTCTTTAAACTTCATTATTAAGCGTTAACTCGTTCACTGTATCTCCCGTATAGTACTTCTTGATCCTACATCGAAGATGCCACCAATTCAACAACAACACTACCAATTTTAGGTCGACACAAGAGTGGGGTTTGTGCTTAGGAGTTTGAAGTGGTGGCATGAGTAAGCATACTATGAAGTGATAGAGTGCAGCATATTTGTATCTATCTTGTTGATTGCAGAAGAACTGAGGAGGAGATAAGAAGTTTGTGCTCGCAATGCATGACAATATCTGCCATTGGAATTGATGACCCCCCACTCAATCAAGGTAAAACTAATATAGGGAATAAGAGAAACGAGAAGCGGACAAAAAAAAGCATGTTTTGCTCCTTCATTCATGTACCATTTTGCATGCATATAGGACTATCATCAAACACTTTGAATTTGAACTAATAAGTATGTTTTTTTTTTTTTCGGATGAATGTAGTTTTATGAATCAATCTTTGATACACTCAATCTTCTGGAAATCGAAATCTTAATTAAGTGATTTTTCTTCCTATTTTTAACACGAGGGAAGAAGGTGGAATCGTCAACTTCATACAATATCACAGTCCTTTCTTTTGCTAAGGTTTAATTAGCAAAATTTTGGTCCCTGGATCCCTTATATTGAGAGCACTCTTTGATTCCTAACGCCAACTAAAATATCGTTAGCGTCCTTAGTGGATGAAAATTTTTAAGTGAACTCAATCCACGATCCCACTGGTTAACATTATTATCTTAAATAAAACTATGTAAGTATTCTTATATTACTTTTTTACGTTAACATATGTCACTAGTTTTATGTGATATATAATATATAGATTATATATTGGCCATTAAACCTTCACAACAATTTAAGACTTTAACTTTGTGCTTTGCGTGGAATTACTAGCATGCAACGTGCCTCAAAAGTACCTTAAACATAAAAAAAAAAAAATTTATCGAATTAATAATGTTTAACATGTTTAATGATTAATAAACTTCAAGGTTTCTATGTTTTTGCTGCCTAGACATGGTTAAAAAAGTTCATTAACATGAGCACTAAGATAATTTGGTACATTAGTAAATGCTAAGCACATAGCAAGTTTTCCTTATAAAACGTTCTTTCAACTTCATTATTAAGCGTTAACTCGTTCACTGTATCTCCCATATAGTACTTTTTCATCCTACATCGAAGATGCCAACAATTTAACAACAGCCCTACCAATTTTAGGTCGACACAAGGGTGGGGTTGGTGCTTAGGAGTTTGAATTGGTGGCATGAGTAAACTTACTATGATGTGTCAGAGTACAGCATATTTGTATCTATCTTGTTGATTTCAGAAGAACTGAGGAGGAGATAAGGAGTTTGTGCTCGCAATGCATGACAATCACAGCCTTAGGAATTGATGAACCCCACTCAATTAAGATAAAAACAAATGTAGGGAATAAGAGAAGAGAGAAGCGGACTAAGAAAAGCATGTTTTGCTTCTTCATTCATGTATCATTTTGTATGCACATAGGACTATCATCAGACCCTTTGAATTTGAAATAGTAAGTATATTTTTTTGGATGAATGTGGTTTTATGAATGAATCTCTGATACAATCAATCTTGTGGAAATCGAAATCTTAATTAAGTGATTTTTCTCCCTATTTTTAACACGAGTGAAGAAGGCGAATCTTCAACTCGATACAATATCACAGTCCTTTCTTATGCTAAGGTTTAGTCAGCAAAATTTTGGTCCCTTGATTCCTTGTATTGGAAGCACTCTTTGATTCTTAAAACCAACTAAAATATCGTTAGTGTCGTTAGTGGGGGAAATTCTTATGTTGAACCTATGGCTGTTCTCGATTTGAGCTACTCGTAGCTACTCGGGAGTAGTTCAGTCAACAAATTGCCTCGAACTCTCATCCAATCTCGAGCCCAACTCGAGTAACCGAGCTCGAATATATGGATTTGGCTCGAAAAGCTCGTCAAGCTTTTCGAGCTTGATAAATAAATAAATAAATATTTTTTTATAAATAGATTATATTACTAAAATACCTTTACATTTTGGAAGAATTACATATTTTTATTAATACTCAAGTTCGAATTCGATTTGATCTTGATTCGAACACTGACTTTCTAGCGAGCTTGAGCTTGCCTAAGTCTTTAACGAGTCGAGCTTAAACTCTAATTTTGATACTCGATTGAGTTTGAGCCTGGCAAAATTTTTCGAACTCTTGTTCGGTTAGATCAATATTCAAGCACGACTTAGTTCATTTATAGACCCAATTTACGATTTCACCTATGAATCTTATGCTCTTAAATAAAACTACGTAAGTATTCTTATATTACTTTCTTACGTCAACATGCATCACTAAGTTTATATGACACTCTTTTAAATCGCAAGATTCATATATAGAGCTGTGAACCCAATTCACCTAAAAATCTTCCGTTAGTGACAATCTATAAGAATTGTTATAAATTGATAAAAGTGAATGGATGGTAATGTCTAATCTTGAACTTTTTCCTCCCCACAAAAAAAAAAAAAAAAAATCATATCTGATAGTATTACAAACCGTGTGCTAATTAAAGGCTGGGCCCCACATGGATGACAACAAATCTCGTCTCCCTATTTTAAAAACAAAATTGTCCGTTGACCTTGACTTTGTCGATTACGTTAACGATGCTGGGGCCCATCTAATAAAGCTACAATCAATCACAGCCGAACAGCTTGGCCATTGCATTATCAGATGAAAATAATTGTACTATTATACTTCTTTACACCTTGATAGATGTAGATAATGACCTAATAATTTACGTCTAATAAAGTGGTTTTAAAATGCATACTTGATCGATACTAGGGGCACAAGATCCATTGCTTATGATCTTAAAGACAGATAGTTATCCATTTTATTAAGCTAGTTGGTCAACAAACATCAAAAGTTTTGGCGATTTGGGACGTCTAAATTAAATCTTAAGTTATACTTAATGTGTTAATCATTAGTTTAACGTCTAATCTTTTTCGTACGTAATGAGGAACTCAAGGATGGATAATGATGTGTATATTTTGCGAATAAACAAAAGTTTAATTTTTTTGATTAATTACTGTTGGTCAAATCAATTAACAATTTGTTCACACTAGACTTAATTGGAACAATGCTCAACTTTTGTCCTTCACATTGTTATTTGGATTTATGCAATCCAACAAATCTTAGTATTCTCAAAGGTCTCTAGGTATGGCCCTAGTTAATGTTGTTATGGCGTAAGTCTAGGAGATATGGTTGTACTCTGATTGATAATGTACATGAAAGTGTGTAACAGATAAAATGTAAGAAGGTCTTTTCCTTTAATCAACAAACATGTTTCATGGCGCCAATAATCAAGTCTCAATATTGTTATACAAATTAAGTTAGATTCAAACCAAATCACAATCATCACGTAAGAAAATTGATTTTATATTCACATGCTATTGATTTTTTTGTTTTTTCCCTTTTGGACCAATTAGGAATTGCCAGTGTATGAGCTAATAATAGTCTATTTCTCCCAATTGAGAAGTAATTGCCTTCAATAGACACTAATCGACGTATAGTCAATGTGAATAATTTTCAAACACAGGAGAACACTTTCTAAGGAAATTCCCTTAATTCGTTGGGAAGTTGCTTTGAAATAAGTTGGACAAGACAAGTTTACACAAATAAAGAGTTTAATTTATCAAAGCTAATCACCAACATCATAAAGAAATGATGTTAATTTCTGTTTGGACTAATCAACTATTTTTGCTTAATATGCTTTTATAACAAATAAAAAAATACCATACTATATATAATGAATATAGAAACATTTTTTTTATACGTGGACGTAATTCAAGAATTGTTTTTAAAACTTGACGCGTGTCCAATTCAACTAATTATTTGTTGTTGTTCCCTCTGTACAAGTATGTATAGCTCGCTCTTTAACCTCCACTCACATTTATAAATTTCTACTAAAAACATTTTTTTATTATAAAGAAATAAAAAGGAGAATATCCAAACGACTACACTTGAAATCCCAACAATGAATTGGTGAAGAATATGTGCTACCAATTATTTTGGTGCAATAAAAAAATTTTAATGAAAATAAATATTTATAAATTGATATTTCTATTAACAACCAAAAAAGAAGAGATATATATATATATATATATATATATATATTTGAGAGTAAAGAAGAAGATATTTAATGTAATCCAGAAAGCCTACAAATCCATTAAAATCTTATATAGTTTCCAAGTAAGGTAGTTGAAATTAATTAGTCAAATCTCGTGTCACACCTCATGTCTGTGGCAAGTCTCAGCAGTCAAGTCTAACTATTTAGGTTTCATCATCGTTAGTCCAAAATGAATATTCCAAGTTAGACTTAAGTATTAAGATTCAACTTATACATTAGTCCATGTTACTTAATATTTATGATGTAAGACAAGGTATCACATTTAATCCTTCTTATTAAGCTTTGCATCGTCGCAAAACTCAATCCACATTATAATTCAGACTATTCACTCAATTTGTCGGATTCTAGAGGTGGCTTGTACGGGTTTTAGAGGTGGCTCCTGTCCTTAGGTCGGCATAGCACTTGGCCCCATACAACATTTAGTTCTTTTACTTCCTTGCGTAGTCGCAGCCCAATACTATAAGTTCAGTCTCACCCTGTTATCACAAATTCAAAGTTTTCACTCAATTGTGTCAAATTCTAGAGGTGGTTTATAACGGGCTTTAGAGGTGGCTCAAGCCCTTAAGTCAACATAGCATTTAGTCTCGTACAATATTTAGTTCATTCACTTTCTTACACAGTCGCGACACAACACCATAAGTCCAGTCTCGCCCATTATCATAATTCAAACTTTCCACTCAATTGTGTCAAATTCTAGAGGTGGTTTATACAGGTTTTAGAGGTGGCTCAAACCCTTAAGTCAACGTAACATTTAGTCCTGTACAACACTTAGTTCCTTCACTTTCTTACATAGTCGCAGTCGAATACCATAGGTCCAGTTTCATCCCGTTATCATAATTCAGACTTTCCACTCAGTTGTATTAGATTCTAGAAGTGGTTTGTAAAGGCTTTAAAGGTGACTCCCACACTTAGATTGATATAGTACTTGATTTCTTCAATTCCTTGCAAAGTCGCGACTCAATACTATAGACCCAGTCTCACTCCATGTAGAGACCACACGAGATTCGTTATGATATTATTCAGTCACGACTATGCAACCTAATACCATAAGCCCAGTCTCACTCCCGTGCAAAGACCACACGAGATTCGCTATGATATTATTCAATCACGTGGGGCTGCGTAATCGCGACCTAATACCATAGCCTAATCTTATCCCGTGCAAAGACCATACGAGTGATACTATTCAGTCACGCCTCGTGCGATTGACCAGAGCATCAGTATGTCCAATTATTTGAGTTTCGTCCTTGCTAGTTCAAAATGGATATTTAAGTTAGACTTTACCAATACAAGACACCGTTAGCCATGAAGAGTACCAACAACAATCAAATAACACCTTGAAAAATGGGTGCATAGGATCTTTTGTCTAGAAAAACGCATCTATCCCTTTGTCTTGGTTTCATACAACTTATACGTGTATTAATTTATAAGTTTTAAAAAATTTACAAATTTGGTAAATTATTTTAATAAATAAATAAATAAATATATATATATATATATATACACACACAAATTAATATATATTGTAGCTGTACAAGAGCAGAACATAAGCACTTTTCGAAATAGAAGATTCAAAGTGGAAAAACGGGTGATTAGCTTTTCTGTGGAATTTATTTTTGCAATTAATAATTTGAAACCTAACTTCGATTAGGGATTATTGGCAAATTGTTTGGTATCAAGAAACGCATTTGACAAATAATGCACCAAAAACAAAATACACATTCCGTGTTGAAAATTGAGAACTCAGAATAGCCTATCCTAGAGAAATATGAAATGAAACAATAAGTTCAATTAGTAGAATTTTGATTAAAAGCTTTGAAAAAAATGAGCTCACAGATATCAGTGTCCACACAGACAAGTAGGCGGGTAGATGATTTCCGCGGTGTTAAAAGCATTGACCCGACACTTCGCACCGCAAAGTGCACAATAAACACCGTTGACATTTGACGTTTGCCCACAAGAACCCCAAAAACATAGAATTAAATCTTATATTAATATATACCGTCACTCATTGCAAAAACATTTTTACATGTGTTGGTAAAATTATTTAACATATAAGAAAAAGCCATAGACGAGAGGCTCGACATAAGTAATGTTAAGCCTTACAAGTAGGGTTGTAAATAATCGAATTTTAAAATTTTCGTGTTTGATTTGAAATTTTAAACTTAAATTCGAATTCAAATTCGAACTCGATATGACTTTAAAAGTTGTGCTCAAGTTCGAACTATTATACCTGATAAGATTAAATTTCACTTGAAAGCTCGAATTTTTAATTTTTAATTTTTTAATATTATTTTATTAATAAAATATGCATTTTTAATTATTTTTGTTAAAACATATTATTTTATACAAAATAATGTATTATATATTAAATAAAAATTATTTTAAAAAATTATTCGAGTTAAACTCGAACCGAATATATAACCATTTGAACTTATCAAAACTTAAATTTGCATGAATCTTGACAAATCGAACCGAACTATTTGTTGAGAGTTAGAATTCGTTTACAACCCAACCCACGATTTCCCGTTGCATATACGGCGACAAGACTCATATACATAAGGATTTGTTTACACAGACCCTATACATTATATTGATAAAAATTAATTTGAAAAAAACTCCGTCATTTGACTTTTCCTTGGCCATGTAGGATAACTACACACTTCAATTGGACGCACAGAATGACATGTCGAAATCCTAGGGGCATTGAAGTAACGTTGTAGGGTTTGAATTAAAGAATATGCTTTATAGATACCTTGACCAAGAGACTTGATTCACTGCATTTCAATACGACACCCATCCACTGTTACACGCGTGTTCCCACACGGTCCCCGCCCCTTCTCCTGAATCCACGCTCTCTCTCTATATATTCATGGCGTCTGCTATCCTCATTTACTGCATCTTGCTCTCTTCTTCTCTTGTTGTTAAGTACCATTTTTCATGCATAGTGGGATGTCATTATTTCACAACTTTACTTTACTATCCCATAATAATTGCAAAAACTTTCTTCTTCTTTGGCTGTCTTTCGTACGTACCCATTTTTAGTTCTATAAAGACACTGTGCACCTCTTCTGTTGTTGACGGTGCAGTTTCTGAAACTCCATTGAGAAGTTGTTTTAAGGTGAGTTTTTTTTTTTTTTTTTTTGTGGTGTGTTTTTTTTTTTTTTTTTTTGGAGTACTAATGCATGTATCAATTCACATACAGATTTCTCATGATTTTTTTTTTATTTCTCTGGTATGTAGCTATGTATAAAGCAAATGAAGATATGTAGTTGAATTCAATTATTTTTGCAAAGAGAAAGTTTAACCGAAAAAATGAAAAAAAAATTGTAGGAGTTTAAGTTCTGCTAGAAATGTGACAAAATGAAACATTTACAAGCAACGTGCAACATACTTTAAATTATAGATTTGATATTAAAAGTGGGATTTGAATTTGGACTTATTGTAATTTAATTTTCGCCTCCACTTATGTGATTTTTCCAGTGTGCATGGTATATTATACATCTGGAATGGCAATTAGTTAGTCACTGCACGTTGTTTTTTGCTTTCTTCTTTGTTTTTTTTTTTTTTTTAAACTTCTTTTCACTTCAGTATAATTTTGACTTTCATAAATAGCCAAAGCACATTTATTTTGGTTTTAAAATTTTAGATTTAGAGTTTTATATAATCTTCATCCACAAAGCCTTATTTCTCAACTCCTTGTACCTATTTATAAATTTTTTTCCTCCCTTTTTTGGGGTGGTGGGAATTGAGATATGGTGTTCTTTTTCCATAAGAACCTGAAGATTCAACTTCATTTGCATGTGGGGTAGCTGTAATTTTTATGACTACATAATCTTTTCTTAAGAGTGCACAGCAACTAATAATGTGTAATACTCCTATTTTGGTTCATTATAATTTTAATTCTCATCAGAAAAAAAAAAAAAGAAATCTTGATACGTGAAGACAACTGTACTAGTTCTTAGATTGAGACGGGTTTAGTGTTCTTGCTTCCTTTTTACTACTATATTTTGTCTACTTAGTCCTGGTTCACATGCATCTGTTTCTTTTGTTGAAAAGTTTATTTTATTTTTGTTTTATTTTCCTTCAATTTTGGAGATTTATCTTTTTTTTAAAAGTATGTTAATGATACCACTTTTTCAGTAAATCACACGACAAACTTTTCCCTTAAAGAATTAGCATGACTTTGAAAAGCAGAATTGAGGTAGGAAACATAGGAGCGCGGTGCGAAAAATACGGTGCTTTGCTGCAATTTTCAATGGGTTTGAACTTTACCTTTGAACATCTTCCTTAGATATTAACTACCCCAACAATAGAATAGGAGAAAACCCTTTGAGAATCTTTATGAATCTAACAGCTATTAGTTTTTTCCTGGTCGATTTTTCCCTTGTTTTTATTAGATTAATTTTTTTTGAAGAATTTTATTAGATTTTTTTTTAAAAGAATTTTATTAGATTAATTGTTCCTACACTTTTAGTGTAAAAGTATTCTTATACTAGCAGATCTAGATGCACGACACATAAAACATGATGATTTTTAAATTTGAATAGAGATTATGTGTCATGCATCTAGATATGTTTGTGCAAAAGATTTTTAACATCTGCAGTTAAGAAAAGATTGATCTTTTTTTTTTTTTTTTCAAAATTTGGGTTGTTAATAATTGAATCTGCTTTAAGCTAATCATGTTCATGTTGCACAAATTTTGTTTATATGTTTGATTGGTATAATTTCTAAACTAACATTATTCTCTTGACTCTTGTAAAGCAAAACTTAATGCAGTGTTCAAATGGTCTTGGTAGTTGTCATATTAAATACATCTTAGTCACAAAGACAACAACTTGGCACACCAACTTTGAAAACTTATAATATGCAGCATAGGAAGTGTAGAAAATATGGCAAAGAGAAAAAGATGTACCATTTTTGTTTCTATCTGAGATATTTCAATCCTACCAACTCTTTACACTAATTAACCAAATTATGTTCACACAAGATAAGTTAATTTATGTGGCATTTATCGTCATGTAAGATGCATTGTAATTTGTAAATTACAAGAAATTTCTAGTTAAATGTTGCTAATACTTCTAATTCTTGTCCAGTTTGTGCTGTCTTACAGGATATAAGAGTTCAGAAGAGTTTCGAGACTTGAGAAGTAATCATGGCTAAGGAACAATTGCAGGTGCTTAATGCACTTGATTTGGCCAAGACACAATGGTACCACTTTACTGCAATTGTGATTGCTGGCATGGGCTTCTTCACTGATGCCTATGATCTCTTCTGTATCTCTCTAGTCACTAAATTGCTCGGTCGGATATACTACCATGTTGATGGTGTAGCCAAGCCAGGCACGTTGCCTCCAAATGTTTCAGCTGCTGTTAATGGTGTTGCATTTTGTGGCACCCTTGCTGGCCAATTATTCTTTGGATGGCTTGGAGACAAGATGGGAAGAAAAAAAGTTTATGGCATGACCCTCATGCTTATGGTTATTGCCTCAATTGCATCTGGTCTCTCCTTGGGGGATAAACCAAAAGCTGTTATGGCCACTCTTTGTTTTTTCCGATTCTGGTTAGGCTTTGGTATTGGTGGCGATTACCCTCTTTCTGCAACAATCATGTCTGAGTATGCTAATAAAAAGACTCGTGGTGCCTTCATTGCTGCAGTGTTTGCTATGCAAGGTTTTGGAATTCTGGCTGGGGGAATGGTGGCAATTATTGTTTCTGCCGCGTTTAAGGCTGCATATCCTGCCCCTGCATATGAAGTTAATGCTCTTGCTTCAACTGTCCCTGAAGCTGATTATGTTTGGCGAATAATTCTAATGTTTGGTGCAATCCCAGCTGCTCTTACCTATTACTGGCGTATGAAAATGCCTGAAACTGCCCGTTACACGGCCTTAGTCGCCTAAGAATGCCTAAACAGGCTGCTAATGATATGTCCAAGGTATTGCAAGTTGAACTTGAAGGCAGAACAGGACAAAGTTGAGAAGCTTCACTCAGGAGCCTAGAAATGATTTTGGTTTATTGACTAAGCAGTTTCTTCAGCGCCATGGACTTCATTTGCTAGGAACAACTAGCACATGGTTCTTGTTGGATATTGCCTTCTACAGTCAGAACCTTTTCCAGAAGGACATCTTCAGTGCTATTGGTTGGATTCCACCAGCCAAAACAATGAATGCTATTGAAGAAGTTTTCAGAATTGCAAGGGCTCAAACTCTAATTGCTCTCTGCAGTACTGTTCCCTGGATACTGGTTTACAGTAGCACTCATCGACAAAATAGGACGATTTGCAATTCAGTTGATGGGATTTTTCTTCATGACTGTATTTATGTTTGCCTTGGCTATTCCTTACACACACTGGACTCATAGGGACAACAGGATTGGCTTTGTGATCATGTACTCACTCACCTTCTTCTTTGCAAATTTTGGTCCAAATGCAACAACATTTGTTGTTCCCGCAGAAATTTTCCCTGCAAGGTTAAGATCTACTTGTCATGGTATATCAGCAGCTGCTGGAAAGGCAGGAGCTATAGTTGGAGCATTCGGATTTTTATATGCTGCTCAACCCACAGATCCAAACAAGACTGATGCCGGCTATCCGCCTGGTATTGGTGTAAAGAATTCCCTTATTGTTCTAGGCTGTGTTAACTTCCTTGGAATTTTATTCACATTCTTGGTGCCTGAGGCTAAAGGAATGTCATTGGAGGAGATTTCTAAAGAGAATGATGAAGAAAATGAAACTGCAACAGAGATGAGGCTGCAAGGTGCAAATGAGAACAGAACGGTTCCGGTTTAAAAAGAGCCATTAGAAAGTTTCTTAATATACTAAATGCCCGGTGTTTGTTTTGAATATTTGAGCCAAAATCTCAAGATAAATAGTCTCTCTGGCATTTGATAATGCACATCAAAAGATACATATGCTGCTTTCTCTTTTTTCCTGGAAAAAATGTTTTCCATTTTCCTTGTTGCAGCTTGTATGTGGAAATTACTCTGCTGTAAACGATTAGTTAAATAATTAATTCTATTTGTCGTAGTAATCGTGTGAAGAGAATCCTTCCTTGGTGAATTTTCTTTCATTGAAGATGCGCATAAAATCAAATATTCTCAATCTAAGAAGACCTTTTTTTGGCTTCATCTACATTTTCTTCCTTTCCTTGTACTACTTTTGTTCTTGTCATGTTTAATTTTCGTTTCTTTATCATGAAATTTCAGTTTCAAGGAACCACTGACGGGACCTTTTACCTACACAAATTTTTGTTAAGTGAAGTTATGATTTGGTAAACCAATCCACTAGAACAGTAACATGTGGACTAATATGCAGAACCTCTGATTAGTCTATTTTGATGCATATTGTACTCTTTTATTATAATATTTGATATATGCTTGCGAAAGAAAGTAATATTTGTTTCTCTGCAATTCTGTTCTGCTATTATACCCATATCTCGGATGATTTTGGAGTGCGTGTCATGAGGACTGGAAAACAGCCTATGTTAAATCCAGACATATTGGAATTAGAAGAGTTCTGATTAGAAAATTAAAATAACTTAAGTAGATAAACATTTGTCAAACTTCTATCTTCAGAAAAGATAATCTTTCCAACATACTCTTATAAGCATCCGCCAAAGCAAAAACCTTAACAGCCAGTTTACAGCACAAGGTTACCCTAGTCTTGTCTTGGCTTCCACCCAAACATTTACATTTAACCCTGCTTCTAAAGATTTAAACGTATGTTCTCTGCAAAATTTACAGGAGAAAGCAGACCTAATAAGTATATGGGCAGGTAGGAATATAGACAATAAAGTTTTTCAAGTTAGAACAGCCACTTGTCTAGTCTCTCCAACAGCTACATGCCTGGTTTCACCACTTCCTCCACTTATCATCCATGGATGCCCTGAAGTCACAGATGAAAGAAGAAAAATTCCAATTACTTTATGCCTGGCATCTACAATTTATGGAAGTTTTAAAGGAAGAGTAGCTTCTGGTGTTGTGGAAGCATCAATATAAAGTGATAAGAATCCACACAGTAAACTCAGTTTAAGGGGTCTAGACCATTTCATTTCTGGACTTAAAAAATTCTCTGGTTTAATCAAACTCATACTAAAAAATAGTTATTAATGTTGAACCTTCTCTATTTTCCTCTGCTTATGAAGAACGAAATATGCATAGATAACTGTAGAAAAATATCCTTGTACGACTGTTATCAGTAAAAGAGGCCAGCATCAAGATCCTTGTGGAACAATTTACAGTAAAAAAGATCATCATTATGTTTTATCAGTGGTAAGAATCCATCATCAATCTTTCATCTACGTCTCTCTTGCAGAAATTAAACAAGAAACAAAACCGTTCAAAGATATTAGAACATGACAAAATTTGTTATAATTCAGTGGTTCATAACTGGAGTTGAGAGAGAAAGGAATACATAACAAGAACAGATTTCCTGGACAAATTACAAACTAAGCACATTCAGATTAAAGTCTGTATTACTTACTGAGGACTTGCTCGGCAGAAAACCTTCTGGTAACATCTTTGCTAAGCATTCTCCTAAGCAAATCCTTGGCTTCTGAAGACACTGAATTGAATGCCCTCGCAGGGAACCTCAAATTAGCCCTGAGAACTGCCTCAAAAATCTCTGAGGCTGAGTCACCATAAAATGGTGGGAATCCAGCCAGTATAACATACAAGATCACACCAGCACTCCATATGTCGACTTTTTCATCATAATCTCTCCCAGCTATCACCTCAGGCGCTACATAATAAGGAGTTCCCACCACACCAGACATTAGCTGTTCATCACAAACAAACTCTGCTGAGCCAAAATCAGCTAGCTTTAGCTCATTCCTGTCGTTAAATAATATGTTGTCAGGCTTGATATCTCGGTGAGCTATTCCTAAGCTGTGACAATGGGCTATTGCCTCCATTAGTGGCCTCTGTAGATAATTAGAAATATTGGCATGACAGATTAGTATCTAGAAACCGACAAGCTTGCTGATGAAAATATTATGAGCAGCATCGTAGAAATTAAAAAAAAAAAAGAAGGTAATTCTGATGGTTTCAATGTGAAAATGGGGAAATAATACTGCTATGCACAAAAACAAATCCTGAAACAGTAAAGTCTGATCTCAATTAAAAAAAAAAAAAAAAGAAGCAAAACTTTTTTTATAAACAAGAAATCATTAATCAATGCAATAAATTTCTTAAGATTAGAGTTTAAGATCTTCTAATGCATTAGGTGATACAAATTCTAAGCCAATATGCAGTGCAGAGGTGGTGTAGTAAACAAATTTTCGGCATGAAACTTTTGGTTCTTACCATACACTGCAGAGTAACACATTTCTTGCCAAAATAAAAAATAAAAATAAGCTTCTTGAAATATTTATGGACAAAATAATAGAGTAGACATGTATAAACTGTTAATTTTTCGCCATTGTGAGTTGTGATATTGTTTAAAACTACTGGGATCAGAAGAATTAAAATTAACTAAAATCCTAACAGCAGCAACAACAATATTTCCGTCAAATTCAGATTATTAACAGAAACCTTTACCTATACTTCTTAGGAAAACTAGGATGCAACAAATAGTGTGACAAAAGTAACATACCATAATAACAATGGCTTCAGCTTCTGAAAAAACGCTTCTTGAAGCAACCCTCTGGAAGAGATCAGAACCATCACATATCTCAAGAACAATGTGCAAAAAATCCTCATCCTCGTACACATCAAAAATCTTTAACACATTTGGATTAGGTGACAACAATTGCATCACCTTAGCTTCATTGTACAGGCATTGACTGTCCACAGAATCATCAGCTATGAGTCTTTTATCAATGGATTTTACTGCAAAGGGCTCGCCAGAATTTGAGGAATAAGCCTTGAAAACAATCCCAAATCTTCCTCTTCCTATCTCCTCACTTACTTTGTAGTCTCTCTTCAATGCCTTGCTCATCAGTGTTTACCTTTTCCTTTGCTGTCTGTAGTCTTTTCTTTTCTTGATTTAGTCTTCTATTTTGTCAGTGTTTGAGGTTGTTATAGAGTAGTTAAGATTGGGAGTTGGAATTTTTTCGAACGAATATTCGAATCATGGGGTCCTGCCAATGGAAGAAGGCCACACAAGGCACTAAGTAAAGGATAAAGTAACGGTGTTGGTTTGAACTGGATTTAGATCAAGTGTTTGTTCTTAATAAGGAGAGTGGTTTGGGGCTGGTATTAGGATTAGGATTAGGGGTTAATTAATTCATGATGATGCATAGATTCTTAAATTAAACACAAAAGTTCATAAATACTGCATCAATCTAGTTCTTTCTTGTTTTTTTTTTTTTAACTTCACTCAAGATTCCATATTCAAAGGAGGGTTTACCCAACAAGATTAAATACTAGAAGTAGCATATGTGCATAATTTTTTGGTGAAGTAAGCCAATTAGGAAAGCGAAGAAAGATTTAATTATATCCTTGAGCCCCTAATGATAGAGTATAGACACTTCTGCCATAAGTTAAAATTTTTCTTGTGAATAGGTTAAAGGGTCAATAACACTTTGCCCCCCTAACCTTTAAATGTATACATTTTGCCCCTTCAATCAATTAGGTGAGAGAAAATTTGGTTAAAAGATATATTCAAATGACACAAATACCCTTGACTTAGCAAAGAGGAAAATTTTTGAAAATAAAACTCAAGCGTTACAATATTGTATAAAAATATTTATGAAAACTTTTAAACAAAGTAAACTACTAAATTTTAGATGAATTAAATATGAAAAATAGTTAACAAGAAATGTGACAATAATATTATAAAGATTATACTTATTGTACTATTGGAGAAGACCTTTACTAATTCTTACCAAATAAAAATTACACTATTATAAATGCAAAGTTAAAATTAAATTTTTTTTTGGTAAATTAAGAATTTTCCTTAAATCAAGAAAAAAAATTAAAAGTTTCAATTTTTGCTTTGCATTCATAACAGTACAATTTTTATTTAGTAAAAAAATAGTAGAGATCCTCTCCAATAATACAAAAAGTATAATTTTTTATAATAACATAGTCACATTTTTTGTTAGCTATTTTTTATATTTAATTAATCTAAAATTCAGTAGTTTATTTTATTTGGAAGTTTGTAAAAATATTTTTTAAAAAATATTGTAATGGTTGAGTTTTTTTCTTTTTGAAATTTTTCTCTTTGCCAAATCAAGGGTATTTGTGTCATTTGACTATTTATTTTAACCAAATTTTCTCTCATCTAATTGATTAGGGGGTCAAAATGTATATATTTAAAAGTTAGAGGCAAAGTGTGACTCCCCTGTACCTTTAGGGTGACAAAGTGTTAGTAATCCTAGGTTAAATTACACGATTTTAATAGTTATGATTAAACTTTACTGGAAAAAATTTTGAGTTAGAATTTTCACCATCTAAATGCATGCACAAGCTTCACAGGATGTCTGTGTTGCTTGTGAAAAAGATTTTGAGTTGGAATTTTCACCACATAAGTGCATGCACAAAATTTACACAATGTTTGTGTATTTTGTGAAATTTCAAGGTACTGTATTTATTTCAGAAAAGTAAATTTCTCTGTGATAATTGCAATGTTTTGATAGAGAAAATCAATCACTAAACAAATTCTATGTCAATCAATAAAAAAAAAAATACATAAAGTTAACGGCGTTAAGGAACCCCAAGAAACGTTGAAATTCCGTACAGCTAGGAGTTTGGATACGGTACGTCCGCCGGGAGGATTTTGGTAATTAGGGGACTCTGAGATTGGATTCAAAAAGTCGGATTTGGTCAAGGAATTTCAAATTATGACGAAATTGCCACTGAGTTTGTAGGCGGTTCTTCTACCCTACATGTGGTCCATGCCACGGGTGGATTTGTTCCCATTCGATTGGCAATTCATCATACATCCAGGGCCTACTAGGCTGAATCCCTTGCAAAATTGTAAGGCCAAAATTATGATGTTTGTACCCCCTGGTCATTCTCAATGGTTAGTCATTAATAACTTGGTTAATTTTGATTTTTAATTTGTGCAAAAAAAAATCCACTTTAATTTATTTGGATTGAAAAGTTGCTTTATTAGTGTAATAATTGTAGTGAAATGGGACATGACAAAAAGGATCATGTGTTAGATTTATGATTTTGGATAGAGTAATTGTCCACCTTATATCCAACAAGGAGAACTTCTTGAACCCATACAATGGGGAATAATAGTTGTTGCTAATGGTGTATTGCATGGAGGGTTGCAATGGATAACCAAATACAATAGCCTAGCCATAATAAACTTCATGCATTTGGTCATTCAACTTGAGATTTTTTTTCCTTACTTCAAAATATCAACCATTATTTAATTTGATGCAACTTATGTTAATGAGTCTTTAGTATAATAGTAAAAACAACCAACTTATGTTAATAAGGCTGGAGTACGACAGTAGAAACTAGGTGTAATCAAGTCTAGTCGATCTCAAATATCACATGTTTGAACTTGGCTCAACTTGGTTCTTAAATTTTCATATTCGAACTCAAGTTTGAACAAGTTAAGTATGCAATTTTAGAGTTCAAACTTGACTCGAGACATACTCAAACTATATTCGAGTTGAAACTCGAATTTAAATTCAACACCTACTCATTTTTAGATTGCATAAAGATTAAATTAACAATTAACACATGAATTTATCCCTTGCAATCTTTGAGGGAAAGAATGAATTGAAGTAACATAACATTTAATTGATAATTTCCACAATAATATCTAGTTTTGTGGTTCTCCTTCCTTGACACAGTTTGCAGAAACCTTGTCCCCCTCAATCAAGATAAATTGTTGAAAACATTTATTTATGACAACTAACCAGTATAAAGTTTACAATAATTGCATAGGTCCCAACTCCTGGACAAATTTTGGAGGGTCTTAAGCAACTTGTTTGCCTATACACTTTGTCCTTTTCTAATTAATTTGTTAACAGTAGCTTTCCTATCCAATCCACTGCTTACCAAGATTTTAAAGAGACAAAACATAAAAGGTTTTACTACATATCAAATCTTTCGCATTTGATATCAATAAATAAATAAGTTGAGAATCTGTACCACAAGAGAAAGCAACATTATATAACTCAAAAAAAAAATTTCCACATCAAAAGCAGTTGATAACTTGTACTCGTATTGGAAAAATTCTACATAAACTCAGTTAACGACTTTACTTGTGAACTTTATAGTCTAAAAGAGAGACATATAATTTATGCGACTTTCTTACATCAAAATATGCTTATGTGGCGCTTTTTTAGTCTACAAAATCCACAGGTGAGAGACCATAGGTTCAGTCCATATAAGAATCTCCTAATATTGGATATTCCAAGTGATACACATTTCTACTTATAATAATTGGGGATTATTGTGAACTATGTACACTTACCTATCATTATCTCCAGCTGAAACCTATTGCATGCAACAAATAAAGGAACCTTTTAAAGATTTGGGCATAAAGTTGTCAGTCCTTGCAATCCTTAAGCTTGTGCCGAGTCCCTCTTTTTCTGACTTTTCGATTAAGCAAAGGGTTTCAACATATGTGTTGGCTTTTAGAAATCGACATAGATTTTGAGAGCAAGACAACAAGAGATACAAAGCAAGAACAACAACATAAAGATGAAAATGACAACTGACGTATTTTCTTTTAAACGATGATTTATAGCTTTAATGTTATGTCAAGTGCTACAAATCAGACTACCAACTACCTGTGTTATGGTCCAGAAAGAAAAGCTGCTTCATCACAAATTCAGTCATATTCACTAATCAAGAAAATGTGCAATCACTAACATTTTTCTGCAAATCTTTTGTATGCATTTCATCAACAAAGTGTTAAATTTGATGGAAACATTACAAAAAGTTATATGTTCGGAGTCACTATCTTCATTGGACAGAGTATCGTTAAGAAACTGAAAAATGACAATTTGCAATTCAGTGATGGATGTACAGTTGGGATGATTACGATGGCTTATATTTGATATACCAAAAGTCGTTATTTTTGCTTCCAAAAGAATGAGCGGCAACAAAATAAAATGCCATTTGCATATTATATTGCAATCACTTTCCAAAAGTGATATACTGGCATTTGCTTTTGTTGGAGCCTTTCAATCAACTTCAAACAATGTAAATCAGACTTTCCATCACTAATTTCGCAGCAAAAAAGCGAGCAGAATGAGTTGGTCGATCTTTAAATATCAGATTTCAGGTCATGGAATCATGCTGAAAAAGAATATTTAATCAAATGTGACAACTCTAGAAAAGGAAATCAAAGAACCATAATGAATCCACCATATATCTTTCTTGCCTGGCCAGCATGCAGCCTAGTGCGCCACGATAAAAGTAGTAGCATGCAATACTCCAGTAGAGAGCTATATCTTTAAACTGTGTTTTTCTGCATGTTGTCCTTGAAAATATTCCTAATGAAATGTTTTCTATGGATCAGGTATACAAATCAAAGAAAATTCTTCTTTGTATTTTCTTACATCTATGTTTTAAACAACTTTATCTTCTTGTGGTGTATGAGATGCCATCGATCCTAACAACTTTTGTGTCCTTTAGCATCACTAGTTCGCATTCTTACAAGAAGTTCAATTCTCAGTAACCGGAACATTGCTATACAACTAATAACAAATAGTCAAGTTCTGTTGCCTCATAAGCGTCTGTCGTAGGTTCACTATCATCGAATACACTATTGCTCTACAATATCATTATGCTATTTTCTTAATAAATCATGATATAAGGATATTTTGAGAATCACTTATTAAATAAGTTGTTCATGCAATAAAGTCCACAAAAGGGACAAGAAAAAATGTTGAATTCCCAAATACAGCTGTTGATGCAAGTATAACAGTAAAATGACTGCATCGCCCATATTGTTGTAATCAGGCCTGAGGAATGATATATGGTATAGAAACTTGGATTTCCTTGCGCAGTTTATCAAGGGATATCCAAGATGATGCGCATTAAAGAGTTATCACCTCATGCATGTTATTTGACTCACAAATGACAAGAATACCAGAAACATGACGGATATATTCTTTGCACTTTATTATATATTTTAAAATAGTTTATGCAGTTACATGACTTAACCAGTATGATCTAAAATACAAAAGTGAGCGGAAGCAGGTAAGTTTATCTCTATCAGCTAGATTTAGGGTCCTTGGTCTTGGTCACTGGTTCCTGCCAGACTAAAGCCGCCATTTCAATTCCTTTCCTTTCTTGAAAAAGGCATAGCTTGTAGTTTCTTGGTAAATATCATTAAGAGAAAAAAAAAATCTTTTCATAAGCCATTATGCCGTTTGAAATTCTAACACTTGCTGAAAGAAGTCCAGCACAAATTATATCGACAACTCCTTACATCTTCAAATGAATAGACAGAAAATATGACAAAAGAAGCTAGTTTAATTTCACCTTCATGTGTCTGATATTCTGTGATTGCTGCTGCTACCTCATATAAGACGAATGTTAAAACTAAGAATTTCACGATAGCAGCATGGTTCATTATCTCATCAATCAATTAAGAGGGCTAGCACAAACCTGCAGAAGACTGCATTGCTACCCAAAAGCATTGGTCAACAAAACGTTGGTGGGATATGAACCGTATGGACACAACTTTAGTCCAATTATCAAACATATGCCTATGCTGAAATAATGGTCGTCCCAAACATGAAATGCTTATGATGCTAGTAGTTGCTAACCCAATTACTCAGCGCAGTTCTGCAACTCCTACCATGGTTTCATGAAATTCTGTGCACATCACTTCCAACTCCACGGAAGTCTTTGACATCTGATTCAGCTCCAACTTAAGAGGGTATTAAAACAAATCACACCGTAAGCACTTTATGTATATTAACTGAGTATGCAATAAGTACAGTATTCAGTAGTGGCATATTATCTTCAGCATATAAAATTATCAATCATATCTATTCTACACTATATGTTCACCATTACATGTGCACAATTGTAAGAAAAGCACCGAAAAATGGTGAAAATAAAAGAACCATCTTCTACTGGCTGAGAAAAACCTCCACATAGACCATGGAATTCTGAGAAAAGATTTGTCATTCAAAATAGTTTGTCAAATTCTACATCGTCATTTCTCTCCATTCCAGTACTTGAATAAGACACTATGTACATATACAAGAAGACTCATACAAGTCATACCACATTAGCAAATCTTCAGTGACTTGATTGGTATGCACTAATCACTTGTTGTTTAGTGATTGGGTTATCAAAACAGAAGTTCTGAAGTTTTAAAGCGCAAGGAAATCAAACTCCGAAAGCTCCTGCATGCAAAATACAGAAAAGAAAAACATTTAATAAGCTTCATTAGAAACGTAGAGTAGTCTGAAAAATATTTTGTAGGGAAAATACTCCAATAAAATTGGAAATTAAATTAAATCCAAAAAACAAAAATGGTCTTATGAAAAAGAAAATAATGGTATATTACTAACTGTTTTCCCTTGAAGTCTCTTCAATGTCAATCTCCTCTCTGACTTGCAGCTTGACATCAGAAGATTCATACTCCTCCTGACAAGATTTATATTTTGACAGTAAGGAAGAAACAGCTTGTGGAACAGAAAATGAAGTTTTGCTGCTTGTAGTATGTTTCTTTGTTGAAGAGGATTCAGCAGAAGAGCACAAATCATCGTCCATTTTTGAGGTCCCAGCTTTATCATTGCAATTTTGCAAGTCATCTTTGGGAGGTTTTTTATCTTCGGAAGGCATTGGTCTCTTTCTTTTAGACGCACAATTATTCATATCTTGCATCGATGGAACCCTCTGATCACGAGATGAACTAGTGGGACATGGAATATTTTCCTTCAAAACAGCCCCTGGGTTACCCACAGTTTCATTAGTTTCGGTGTTGTCAAAAACCACTTCTTCAGTTCCATTAGAATTTGTAGCTCTTGCAGTTGCTTCCTTCCCTCGCATTATGAATATAGCTTCAGTTAGATGATCCCTAGCTAGATCTAGATCAATTATTGGTTTTGGATAATTTAAACCCAACTCCACTCCTGAAGCTTTAAGCACAGAGAGAGGGGCATCCCATGGATGGTGGATCCACTCGGCAGGCATTCTTGCTAGTTCAGGCAGCCAATGCCTCACATATTCCCCCTCAGGATCATATTTAAATCCTTGAACCTGGTTCATAGATTCCAAAAACATGAAGAAAAACAGAACATCAATCTTTCTGGCTTCATCTAGGTACTTAACAATCAATAATCTCAATGGATTTCATCTACTCTGGACAGTGGTGGTGCCAGCATCCAGCACACCAACTGAATCCAAGTATTTCAGTTCCACTCGAATTTCAGTACATGCATGCCAAAAAATTCTTTTGAGAGTTGACTGAGGAATGATATTGAACCACTTCCAAAATCTGATCAGAAAATTCTTTAGTTGAAACTTACCAGGTAAAAGTTGAGTGTAAGGTCAAAATCATGCTAAATACAAACACAAAAGTGATATCATCAAATCATTTGAAGGAGATATAACACTATTGAGTAATAGACAATAATTTACCTCGGGGATATCTAAGCGCTCAAGTTCATGTCCATCTGGCAAGCACCCAGAGATATACTGCCAGCCAAGAATATCACTTTCCAGATCTGCATCCAAGAGGGTATCCCAAAAATACTTCATCCCCCACTGCCATGGAAGAAGCAAAAACTTCACAAAGAAACTTGAGACGATTACTCTGACCCTGTTGTGAATCCATCCAGTTGCCCAAAGTTCTCTCATTCCTGCATCAACTAATGGATATCCAGTTCGGCCCTGTCGCCAAGCCTTAAAATGTGACTGATCAGCATGCCAGGGGAAATATTTTAAGTTGCTCAGTAACGATCTCTCATGAGTAAATGGGAAGTTAAAACATATGTAGCGCGAGTATTCTCTGAGTCCAATAGCCCTAAGGAATATTGTGGCACTCTCTTCTCCAACAGTGTTCCCTTCATTTGTCCAATGTATATGTTTGATATGCACTTCATGAAAAACCTTCCTTATGCTTAATTCACCAAAATGGAGATGTGGGGATAAGAGGGATGTGGAGTTCCCTGAGACCCTGAGCCTATCCTTTGAATAACTAAACAAATGGTTTTCTACAAATTCGGTTAAGGCCTTATCAGCATTGCTCCAACCTGGTGACCAGCACCTTCCAAGTAAAGCATTACTTGACTTTTCTGATTCATCCTCAAGACCCAACTCTTCAATTGAACACCCATCAACTGAACCTGCAAATAGCAAAAATGAATCAACAAAACTTTTTTTCTTTTCTGATTTGCCCTCACACTTGTCCCTATTTCCAGTACTTCTTCTTGTTCCTTCCTTTTTTTCTCTTTACAAACTATCATTGTCCTTTTTCTCATATCATATATAGGTCCAATCAAGAACAAATTAATACATATATTTTGTAGTGAATGCAGTAAAACTAATACATTTAAAGGTTCTCAATAACTAAAAACAAACCAGATTAATGATACAAGGATTGATCACCAAACCTTCACATGGAACTAATCGCCACGGAGGAAGATGAGAAGCAGGTTCCCTTTGCATGTGCAAGCATTTGTCCCAATATGCATCAAAGATTGTGAAAGGATGTCCACCATCATCATACACCTCCCATGGTTCATACAACAATTCTCCATTATAACTTTGTACAGAAATGCTTAGCTCCCCTAACTTCTGCTTAATACTGTGATCACGAACCAGTGAAACAGGATCTGAAATTCAAGACAGCTACAAGCTAATAAAAGTAAATCAAGTATCCAATTAAAAGACTCCTGCCTATAAAAGAGCGCTCTTTCTATTCATGTGCTTGTATATCATAACTACCTTGACACTAGAAATATGAGGGATAGCAGCTAATTGCACTGCACTCGTATGATTTTTGATTGTCCAAGCATTATGTCGCTAAGCTGGCAGTTCTAAGTCAATTTTTCAGTCTATATGTGGCTTTAATAGTGCCGGGTGCCCTAACTCAAATTCTTTTGCACCTAAATCCCTATATGAGTGTAAAAACAATTTTTGGAATTCAATCTTGTCAAAATATCCACTAGTCAATTCAATGCTTAAATCTTCTTTAGCATTCTGTTAAAAACTTACAGCTTACTAAAAATCCTTATATAACTATCAGTTGCAATGAATTGAGGACGAAAATTCTGAGTAGGAAATCATTTTCTAACAGTTCACACAAATTCAAGATGCCAAATTAGGTAATTGAGTGCATCCAAAGGGTGATCAAAACTTTTATAATACTATTAACGAAATCATGGGATGTGGAAAAACCGGGAATGTCAAAAAGCAGAGAACAATGGTTTACCATAAAGATGATTATATACTACTTTCGTTGCCCCAGCAGCGTTAATACATTTCAACAGAGCTGCCCAAGTACTCTGAGCTTTGATCAGCACCAGTTCAGCTCCAAGGGATCTCAAGGACTGTTCCAGTTGAATGAGGGATTGCTTTCAGCCACCACCTTGAAACTCGACCAGGATAAAACTGCCCTTCTTCTTTAGGACACCATATAAAAACAGGGAATACACAGCCATCTCTAGCAGCAGCTGCTAAGGCAGGGTTATCCTCAATCCTCAAATCCCTTCTAAACCACACAATAGTCTTAGACTTACCATCCATAACTCTTCAGATCCCTAAGTTTCCCTTATGGAAACACCAAAATAATGCTGCTAAACAATATTTTTCAGCAAACACCTTACAACCCAAAATATGGAATTTCATTAAGATTCCAATTCCTCTAAATCCATCCAATAGTTTTCATAGCCACATGAACCAATAAAGTTGAATTCCTATTCTCAACTTCAAAACTTCACCATCATCTCAAGCATTCATATACTCCACAAAACTTGAAATGTCAACTGAATTTTCTTCCATTTCATGAACCCATCAGAAATCATAACAAAAAATCCATCTGCATATCAATAACCAAGATTCATCTACAACTATGACAAAAAGATCAAATCATTGGGGGAAGGCCAATCAAGAATCACCTACCAGAGCAAACCAATGGAGTATGAAGAGCTGCTGACAGAGTCTAGAAGATTAGAACTGAAGTGGGCTGTGATCAAACACTCAAGTTGGGTGATATCAAGACAAACTACCATGTCCATGACAACTTTGAGATGTATCATATAATTAAAAAATGATATCCAAAGGACCACACCACAACTAACAACTAGAAAAGCAAAATTATTAAACAACCATACACTGCAGTATCTATCTAGGTAGATTTAGAGACAGAAAAGCAAAAGCAATCAAGAGTTTTGACTGTAGCTAGATATGGTATACCTGTGCAAGTTTTTCACGGGAAATATCAGAATATGCTCAGCCTTTTGTGGGCTTTGTTTTTTTTTTTTTATTCTTTCCTTTTTGGATTGGGGCAGTTTATGTGGTAAGGACAACATGGTACTGGTATGACATTGACTCCGATATTATTGATCAAACACTACAACTAAGATAAGCCAGTAATTAACAACTAAATATATTCCTCGTGACATTTCTTAATCTCATCATGAAAAATTGGTAAAATGGACGGTGCATCTACAGTTGTTAGTTGGTACAGAACAATAATTGTAGATTCCCTTACAAAATTGCACGACTTCATGAATACAATGTAAAGAGCATTTAGAGCAGTGCTGCTGTTTAATGCGTACAAAAAAAAGTATATTTTGCCCCATAGAAAATTCAAATGATGCAATTTTCGCCACCAACATCCCTCTTTACAGAAGCTATTTATCCAAAAATGACCATCTCTAAATAAAATTTTTCTTCCCATTTCTTGGTTTTAATTCTCATTCTCTATGTTTTTGCACCAAATTTTCCTTTTAAGGCCTCAACAATGCAATGAATATACAGTTATTCGCTTATGCATATGTATGAATTAGCTTAGATTTTGTTTACATTGAAATCCTGACAAGAAAAATAGGATGTGAAGTATCGTTTTCTCTCCTCTTTGAGATGAGAAATGTATTCCTGTGGTACAAAGAATGAAATATTTTTTTTTTAGATGAAACACCACAAGCATAAAGGTATATCTTAAATTCGATCCTCGTCCAATTGTATTCAAAATCTATATATGTGTGTGTGTGCATATATACACACGGACACTAAAAATGGAGCACGTGCTTTGCACATTTAGTCTAATAAATAACACATAAAATGAAACAAAGAGAAAATAGATAGAAATTTTGGTTTTCTTATTTCTTAAAATCATATTTAAAAATTATGTGAGTTTGAGCTCACTGTATCCTTGAACAGCAAAGAGAGGATGAGCACTGTTATTAAGAACCTACATTTCATTATTGCAATTGTTGTTTAAAATTATTCATATGCTGAAGTACTACTACCTTACTTTAGTACTTTCACATCTATTTTTCAATAGCTTAACATATTATTTTCTTTTTTTAAATTAATTTGAATAGAAGAATATCTCTAATGCCCAACGAAATTAATGAATCATAACATTTGAACCTTTGAATCTCATGAAAATTTAGTATCAAAAGATGTAGTAGCTAGTTTATAGTGTAAATTTAAAATCATAAAGACATAAAAAAAATTATTAGTCATGCAAGTGATAGACAAAAAATTCATCTGTAATATCGAATTAAGTGAAAAGAAAAAAAAAAGTCTACAGTGATTTTATCTTAAATTCATTTACACTATTATTTTGTTTCCTTTCTTACTCTGATTTCATTTACTAAATTTAAAAAACAACAATTTTAACATATTAAATCCTATATGTAAACTAATTACTGTTGTACTACTTTACTACGGATCAAGAGGCAAGAAAGTTTTGTCAATTAATCCTGATAGAAATAAACTGGACAATACATAAACTGAAGACAAAATATATGACCAGAATGATTTGATTTAGAATTTAGATGAACTATTTGATTATAATAATTATTAATTCAAGAAATTTCCTTATTTTTCTATTCTGTAATCACCTCAAGGCATTAAGATAAAAAAAATCTTAAAAACCTAACACAAATATTCAAATGTAAATTTTACTAAAATTTATCTTAGGGAATTACTTTTAAAATGTTACAAAAAATTAACTAAGGCAAGATTTCAAGGGACTTAAATTAAATTCCAAGAAGCTATTCTTAATATGAAGAGTCATAAAGAATTTAAATTTTAATAATGTCAAAATGCACTCTAGCAAATGGGTCATCATGCATAGCAAGATTGCATAACATCTTTAACCATTAAACTTCTTTGTGATTACAAAAAAGTTATGATTTTTTCCTTTAATACAACTTGAGATTTTGATTGTGGCATTTTTAATTCAAATGAATGTTCTTAACAACTCAATCGAGATAGTTGGATAAATATATACAACTTTTTAATATGAAAGTTGATTAGTGTTAAAACTCTAATTAATTTTAAAGTACTTACATTTTGATAATATATACAGTAATTAATGGATTACAAAAGGTTTTGACAAAAGAAAAATGTATGAGTTTGTCTAACAAATGCATTAGGCTACTGGTTGAGTGAACTCTCAAGTGTTATTTATTCAAGAAAGTAAAGTTAATTCAAAAAACTATCTAAATCTAAAACTATAATAAGTGTAAGTATGTGAATTATAAATAAAAAGTGTGTGGTTTAAAATTTTCGTATAACATAAAATTGATGTATATCTTATTTCTAGGACTCCTATAACTGGTAGAGAAAATATGCATATCACATTAATTGTTACAATAAGTATAAAATATGATAATTTTGTGCAAGTCTTATTAATAAATTTCGAAACTCATTCATTCTCATAATATATGATATTTTAATTGATATTGAAAAATTATACAATTCTTATTACATAAATTTGTGAGCTTGATGAAATAACTCCTAATTGATTTTACCAAGTGATCAATTAGTTTAATATCTAAAGAAAGGCTAAGCTATTCAACAATACTAACTTATAAAATAAGAATTTTATAAAATCTACTTATAAATTGTTCAAGATCATTAAAACGAGTCAAATTTTAAGAAATCACATATTAGAATTACTTCATTATAAACAAATAAAAGTGTGTTATTTAGAGGTATCATACCATAGGAATTTCTTTTTTTTCATAACAATACATGTCTGAGCTCTGTTGTTTAAAAAAATATATGTTGAAAAAAAGAATTGGACTATTGGCTTTTTAATATATGTGTAAAAAAGCAATACAAAAAGGATATCAATTTTTAAGTGCATAATATATATGTGTGTGTGTGTGTAGAACCATAGTTTTATTGTATAAATATCTTTTTATTTTGTAGGATTAGTCAGGGCAAATAAATAAAGCATAACATGTGTTTTAGAGTGTTTAGGTGTATAAATTACTTTTTTATGGCTATAGGATAGAAGAATGGAGAAAATAATATCAATTATGTGGAAAGAAGAAAATAGTAATTATAAAGATAGAATTAAAATAGTAAAAAAGATATTCACCTAATTAATAAGATAAGTCATCGCAAGATTGCTAATGATATGTTAAAAAGATATAATTATATATTTTTATTGCATAATAATCAATTCAAACAAATGATATAGCTTAGCTAACTTAATAATTTTGCACAATGGCATCAATATGCTTTATATACAATAAGCAAGTACTCCTTTTGAAAATGATTCATTACTTGAAAATTGGAACTGTTAAACTTAAAATTGCCTAAGTAACTTATATTAATTCAATTTAGATTGTAAAATGTCCCCATTTAGTATGCTTCATGTAATAAAGTTATCATCATTTTTATATATATTGTAGATTCGAATAAAAATAGAAAAAATAGGCCAATTTTAAAATAAATAATAGTACCAAAAATTTTAAACTAAGTAATTTGGAAATATTATTATATATGTTAAATTTTGTAAAACTTTTAGGTTTTGTAGCAATTCCTTAGAATAAGTTTGCCTGCTATGAATACAAAATAAAAATAAGGATATTTCTCAAACAATAGATGATATAATTAAATAGTTTATCTAGATTTCAAATCCAAGTATTCTAGCCATGTCTTTTATTTCTAATTTAAATATTATCCAGGTTCTTTCAATCAAGATTAATTAATAAAACTCTCTTGCCCGTCGGTCCATTGTATACGCTACTTCATTATTTTGGTAAAATGTTGTAATAGTAGTTAGTTTTCATATAGGATTTAATTCATAAAGTTTATAGTTTGAAATTAAACCAACAAAATCATAGTAAAAAAAGGAACAAAGTGATATTGTCAAATGAATTGAAAGGTATAATAGTGGTAGACTTTTTTTTTTTACATTATTTTTTGTTTAAGTTAGGATTTAAAAATAGGATTGACATCTTATATTTTTTGAAAAGACATTTTTTCTTTGTCATAAATTCAGATGGAATGTTTTGCTAATCAATTCATTATAAGTTAATTTTCTTTATATTTGTTTATCAATGCATTATAAATTAGTTTGTGATTTTAAATTTACTCTCTAAACTCACTACTACATCTTTTGAATTCCAATCTTTAATAAGATTTAATGTTCATAACTTTGAATAACTGATTTTGCATTGTGATTTTACCAATTAGTGCAGGTGAGTTGAATTTAATATATTTTTCATCTTTCTTTCTTGACCCTATGCCACATACGTTTGTGGCATTTTAAAGTAGAAAAATATTGTATTCATTCTTAATAATATGCAAACTAATTGATTTACACAGATAATTTAATTGATTTGTCTGTAATGTCAGAGAATAATATATTAATTTTACTTTATTTTGAAAGATAAATTAAAGAAATGGCCCTATCTACTTACAAAACATGATATTATGTGCATCATTATTGAAATGAAAAAGAAAATTTAAATAGAAAATTTTTAAATGGTTTCCTTCTTATGTTTTTCATTAATTCAATTTGAATTAAATTCTTATTGTAAGATTTGAAGGACTTTTGAAGAAATGTTGAGTTTCAATAGGATTTAATTGTTCTAGCTCTTTATATTTCTGTTAATGTCCTTTTTTAATGCAACAACAACGTTAAAAAAAGAAGCTTATTTTTGAAAAAAATTAAAATGTTAAAATACTAAAGCACAAAGGTCATTCGTATAAAGCACAAAGGTCATTCGTGCTAGACAATTGGTGTTAGTTTATTTTTTTAATTAAACATATAATTTGTTGTTTACATATATCATAGCAAGAGTGTGGTTGCTTCCCTTTAATTTTATACTCCTGTCATTATTCGGTTTTGTTACTAAATCACGTAATAATTATGATTTTTCAAAAAACAAAAAAGAGAAAATTTTTCCTAAATCTAATCCACTGCATACTCAACTGGCCCCTACTTTTATAACTTTTAAAAAATTTTAAATTTGCCATTGTATTGTTAATACCATATACAAATAGAATAATTCTTTAGACAATATAGAGTTTCACTAAAACCAAGGTGAGCTGACTGGTTACGCAAAAACCGTAGACTTCCATGAGGAACACACTTGAGGTTCTTAAGGGAAGCCGTGAAGCCTGTTTGAAACTCCCTTTTCAGCTCCTTAGTTTTATGCCATTCGAGAAGTCATTGTCGAAAGTTGAAAGCTAGAGATTGCTTATTACTCTTAGTTACAGTAATTAAATATTAAAACTCATGCGAAGTAGTTACTTTTTCAGTCTTACATTAGAATTTGTTTTTCCAATTTTATTTGTGAGGAAGAATTTTGTTTCTTTTTATCTTATTCGTACACTTTTTTTATTTTCTATTAATTTAAATTTAAATTAAATCATTATTATAAAAGACTTGAGCAACTTTTGAAAGAGTTAGAACTTTATTAATTTATTCTTTATGTTTTTGTTAATATCCATTCTTAATTTGATTATGATTAAAATAAGGCTATTTTAGAAGATACATTAAACGCTAAAACTCCAAAATATTTAAGAATTAAATATTAAAATTAATTAATTCTTTTGGAAAATAATTGAAAAAATGATTTCTTTCTCAAATTTTTGGTTATTTTTTCTTTTTTGCTATTTTTTGTTTTTTTTCTACAATATGAAATTTAAATTTTTAGACTGAGTCGTTAAAAATATTTTAAAAATAAAAAGAGAAAATTAGTTTTTATATTAACTTATAAATACAACTTTATAAACTATCCAATTTAAATTTGTAATTGTGAAAGTCTTATAACACCTTTAAAAGACATTTAATTTGATTAAAATTTAATTACACAACTTTTTTATGTTTTCGTTAATATTTTTTAATGTGACTATGACTTGAAAAATAAACGTGCTTTAAGAAATTTATTAAATGTTAAAACACTGGATTGGTTAAGGTCATGTATGCTTTTACATAAGGACATGTATGCTTTTCCATAGTTTTTGGTTATTAGCTGTTTTCTTTTTTTGGCTTTTTTTTTTTTTTTGGATTGTTTTTATAAAGGATGAAATTTAAAAATTTATATTTAGGATTTAAAAATATTTAACAGTCATGTATGCCTTTTACATAGTGTTTTGGTTTTTAGTTGTTTTCTTTTTTTGGCTATTTTTTTGGTTTTGGATTGTTTTGTAGAGTGTGAAATTTAAAATTGTATTGAGGACTTAAAAATATTTTAAACATTAAAAGAAAAGTATAAATATTTATTATAACCAATAAATATACGTTTTTAAACTATTCAATTTAAATTTGTAATTATAAAGGTTTGATAGAGAGGATGGTTGAATTTGATTAGGATTTAATTAGTCTAACTTTTTATGTTTCCAATAATATCTTTTTTTAATGTAACTACCACTTGATAAATAAGGTTATATTAAGAAATACATTAAATTTTAAATCACTTAAAGGTCATACGTGCTTTTATATATTAAATTCGATGACCCATAAATGGTTTCAATTCAATTTAGGCATCCGCCGGATCAAAAACTTATTTATATTATAAATTGCACTCAAGGTTGAGATATTCGTGGTTGAAGAGCTACTGTTCCTCCGTAGTTCCCAAGTTTATTCTTAAGATAAATAGGATTGCAGGCGCTTTATTTCCCCGTACCTTCCACTTGATGATCTAAAGCCATTCATGATTCAAAAATTCACATATTTAATGGATCACCGTCTTTGTGAGTAGCAGCAGCTGTAGTCAATACAATCACATAATAAGAGACAAAACTATCAAGTGCAAAGGAGCATAATAATAATAATAATAATAATTAATTGTCAGATTAACTTGAGAAAGAAGATTCAGAATGAGTTGAGAAGAAGCAAGAGTAGAGAAAAAGAGTCAGTAGAAATGCATTGGAGAAGAAGTTACACAAAATTCGAGAGAGAGAGAGAGAGGATAAGAGAGAAAAAACAGAAAATTTTCCTCATACAATTCATGCCCGCCCTCTCCCCCTATTTTCTTCATTTAAGCTATTCACTTGGCTCTACTAACTGTCTTCTCTTTCCTGAATCTTTTCTAACCATTTCCCTAACTAACTTTTAACTCAAGCAGCCTAACTACAATTGCTCTTCACCCTAGATCTGGTTACGTTCCTGGCCTATGATCCTGACAATTATCGCCCCCGTAACATTTGACTTGTCCTCAAGTCAAAAAGTTAGGGAATTGATGCTTGATGAAAGCCAAATCTTCCCAAGAAGAGTCTTCTGCAGATAGATTTTTCCACTATATCAACACTTGATGCACTGCTTGATCATTTCTGCTAATTACCCTCCTGTTGAGCACCTTTGGTGGTTCTAATACACATTGATCTTGTTCATTCCATATAGGTAGCTCACTAGAAACCTGATCGATAAAACCTATTTTTTGCTTCAATAAAGAGACATGGAACACATGGTGGATCTTAGCTTCAGTAGGCAATTTCAGCTTATATGCTGTTGCCTTAATCTTTTCAATAACCTGATAAGGGCAAAAGAACTTTGATGTGAGCTTAAGTGTCTTTTTGATAGCCACCGATTGCTGTTTGTAAGGCTGAAGTTTGAGGTAGACCCAGTCTCCCGCCTCAAAGCTTCTTTCTGACATTTTTCTGTCTGCAAAGAGTTTCATATGTTGTTGAGCTTTCTGCAAGTTTTCCTTGATAGACTGTGATATCCTTACTCTTGTTTGGAGTATATCTTCTGCTGTCGGAATGATGCACTCTTGGTATGAACCCAAAGGCAAATGATCTGGTTTGTAACCATAAAGAGCCTCAAATGGTGTGTATTTCAAACTGCTGTGTAATGTCGAATTGTACCACTATTTTGCAAGAGGTATCCACTTGCTCCACCGGTTGGGATGGTAGCTTTTCATGCACCTCAAGAAGGTTTCAAGACATTGATTAAGCCTTTCACTTTGGCCATCTGTCTGCGGATGGTATGCAGAGCTGTAACTAAGTCTCACCCCACAGAGCTTGAATAATGCCCGCCAAAAATGACTTGTAAACACCTTATCTCTGTCTGTGATGATAGAGTGAGGTAACCCATGCAATTTATAAATATTATCAATGAAAACTTGAGCAATTTCATTTGCACAAAAAGGGTGCTACAAGGTCAAAAAATGACCATATTTAGTGAGGTGATCTATGACCACCAATATAGTATCATAGCCATCAGATGGGGATAAGCTTTCAATAAAGTCCATGGTGATGTGTCTCCACGCCTAGTTTGGCACAGGCAGGGGTTGTAGCAGCTCTGGACTTTTGACATGCTCACTTTTACTTCTTTGGCATACATCACATTGGTTGATAAAGCTTATAACATCCTGCTTCATACCAGGCCAATAGAACAAGTTTTGGATTTTGTGTAAGCAGGCTCTTTGTCTTGAATGACCACCTAGTGTTGCAAAATGTAATGCTTCTATAATTTTGCTTCTAACTCCTTCACTACTACCCACATATAACCTATTCTGATATTTGAGGAGTCCTTGCTCTAACGTGTACTCCTGCTAAAGTTGATCATCCAACAAAAGTTGGGCTAGAACCCTCTGACACTCAGAATCTTTTTCGTAGTTGCATATTAGTTCTTGAATCCATTTAGGCTGTACTGTGGTCAGAGCCATTAAGGCCCTTTCTTCTTCTATCTTCTATAATTCCTCTTCCCTCCTTGATAAAGCATCTGCAACTTAGTTCTTTGCCCCTTTCTTGAACTGGATTTCATAGTCTAGCCCAAGTAATTTGGTAAGCCATCTATGCTGAATATTTGTTGTCAACTTTTTTAGCAACAAAAACTTGAGAGAATGGTGGTCTATTCTAATAATAAAATGATGACCAACTAGGTAATGGCACCATTTCGTTACTGCCATTACAAGAGCCATTAGTTCTTTCTTATATGTGGACATCCCTTTATGCCTAGTGGTCAATGGCTTGTTGATAAAGGCAATTGGATGATCCTCCTGCATTAATATAGCCCCTATTCCTGTTCCACTAGCATCTATCTCGATGATAAAAGGTTGTTGGAAATTTGGCATCCTCAAAACAGGTGCTGTCGACATAGTTTGTTTGAGATCCTCAAAAGCTTGTTGAGCTTCCTTATTCCATTTGAACCATTCTTTCTTCAATAGGTCTATTAGTGGCTTGCAAATGGATCCATATCCTTTAATAAATCTTCTATAGTAGCCTGTGAGGCCTAGAAATCCTCTCAATGCCTTAAACAGTAGTAGGTACAGGCCAAGTGATGATGCTGCTCACTTTATCAGGATCTATACTCACCTCTCTTTCTGATATAATGTGACCTAAATAAGCCACTTTCGCTTGAGCAAAAACACATTTTGACCTCTTCGCACACAAGTGTGCCTCCTGTAGTGTGTCTAATACTGTTTTGAGGTGTGAAATATGAGCTTCCAGGGAGGGGCTATATATGAGGATATCGTCAAAAAAAACTAAAACGTACTTTCTGATACACTTTTGAAAGACCTAATTCATTAAATTTTGAAACGTGGCAGGGGCATTTGTCAACCCAAAAGGCATGACCACAAACTCGTAGTGCCCCTGATGAGTTTGTAAAGCAATCTTATGAACATCCTTGGGTTTGATCCTGATCTGATAGTAACTAGACCTTAGGTCTATTTTACTGAACATCTTTGCACCACCTAGCTCATCTAACAACTCATCTATATTTGGTATGGGATATCTATCCTTGATTGCCAAGTCATTTAAGTGTCGATAGTCAACACAGAATCGCCACGTGCCATCTTTCCTCCTCACTGAAAGCACAGGAGATGCAAATGGGCTATTGCTGTGTTGGATAAGACCTGCTTGAAGCATATCAGCTACCTTTCTTTCTATTTCATCCTTCTGAGAGTGAGGATATCTGTAAGGCCTTAGTTTAAAGGGCTGTGCCTCAGACTTCAGGGGTATTTGGTGGTCAATTGATCTTTTTAAGGGTAATGTCTTTGGTCATTCGAAGACCATAGAATACTATTTCAACAGTTCTGCAATACAAGCTAAAACTTCTGTCTTTTCTAGATTGTTTCCCTTTACCTCCATTGCAGTCAGACATATATTCTTGTACTGGATGAACTCTCTTAGTTCATGTCCTCTGATTAAACTGAGGGTTGGTGTTTCAACCAGACCCTGTAGTTCTACCAGGCTCCCTTGATTGGAAAGGGTGATATTGAGTTGATGGAAGTCGAATGTAATAAGGTTGAACTAAAACATCCAGTCCACCTCGAGTATTACATCCCAGTGTCCCAGTTCTATTACCTTGAGGTCATGAGTAAAGCAATGTTGTTGTATCGTCTAGCTGACTTAAGGACATACAACTCTGCTGGTTACACTGCTACCATCTGCCATAGTTATTGAGAAAGAATCAGACCACTGAAAAAGGCAATGTTGTCCTTTTAACCAGCTCATGACTAATAAAAATGTCCGTACTTCCTGTCTCTACCAGAATCCTAATGGATATTCCCTCCAACACTCCCTTGAGGGTAATGGTTTTCCTTTTGAGGGAACCTGACAAATGGTTTAAGGAAATATCCAACACTTGTCCAGAATTCCCTGTGACTTTATCTTGTTCTCCTATAGCATCCTCGAATACCCCCTCTTCCTCCTATTCTTCACTGATAATCATATTAAGCTATTTGTTCTTACATTGGTGGCCTACATTGTACTTCTCCCCACATCTGAAACATAAACCATTCACCCTCCTGTGTTGTAACTCCTATGGTGTGAGTTTTTTGAGACTGTTGTAGTTTTCTCTCACAGGAATGTTAGCGATCTGATATTGATTATTACTAGATACTCCTGTATTCCTTACCATGCCAAACTTGGGGTCTCCCATTGGTCTATTCACAGCTCTAATAGTCTTAGTTTGAAGATTGCAAGCCTGCTCTTGTAGCTTAGCCAACTCATATGTCAAGGAAAGGGATTCTGGTCACAACATCTTGACCATCATCTTGATTTCATCTTTCAAACCACTAACAAAACTAGATATGAAGTAAGGCTCATTTAACAAAGGATTTCTTATCAACATTGGTGTTTTTAATTCCTTGAATTGCTCCTGATAACTCCCCACTGATCCCTCTTGTTGAAGCTTATTAAACTCTTCTACTATATCTGAAAATCCTTTTTCCCCAAACCTTCTACACAGTAATTCCCCAAACTCTTCCCACTTCAGACCTGCTTTCTCCATCTTAACCCCTTGAAACCAAATATCTACCTTGCCCTCCAGGTACATTTCAATCACTTCTAATTTGTTTTCATCAGGTATTTGATAATTCAAGAAGAACTTATGGCATTTTCTGAGCCATTCTCTAGGATTCTGGCCACAGAAGGCTGGTAACTCGATTTTAGGATTAAATGGGAAAGGAGTTTTACTTGATCTGTCTCTGTTGTCCACTACAGTCACCTCCTCTCTTTGATTTCTATGATAACTAGCAGGCGTTGTAAGCAGTGGGGGATTCTCTGTGCTCAGCATAGCTCCTTCATGGTTTTCCTTATCTTTGCCCAGCAACTTGACCAGAGAATTAAACTTCAAATCAAAATTACTGATGAAATTTTCTATGGTTTTGTTGTTACCTTCCATTTCCAGCTTCATCTGTTGTTGGAATTTATGCAGGTCCTCCATAACTTCTTGTAGTCTAATATCCTGCTTCTTTACCTGTTCTTCCAAGGTTTTAAATCTTGTTCCCTCCGCCATTTTTGAGAGATTCTGGCCAAGGATCAGGCAACTCTGATACCAAATTTGTCAGATTAACTTGAGAAAGAAGATTCAGAATGAGTTGAGAAGAAGCAAGAGTAGAGAAAAAGAGTCAGTAGAAATGCATTGGAGAAGAAGTTACACAGAATTCGAGAGAGAGAGAGGATAAGAGAGAAAAAACAGAAAATTTTCCTCATACAATTCATGCCCGCCCTCTCCCCCTATTTTCTTCATTTAAGCTATTCACTTGGCTCTACTAACTGTCTTCTCTTTTCTGAATCTTTTCTAACCGTTTCCCTAACTAACTTTTAACTTCAGCAGCTTAACTCAAGTCACTCCTCGCCTGGGTCTGGATACCTCCTTGGCCCTTGATCCTAACATTAATACGACTATATTCACCAAATGAAACCAGATTTTTTTTTTTTTTATCGAAAATTGAGACAAACGTTCTATGAAGATCTTATTACCGGAGGTCAACTCAAAGTCTTTGCTCGTGGATGCTAATTTTCTTTTGTCAAGAGTTTTCATAAACAACACTTAAGCTTTGTCTCACGAGATATAACTAAAAGACAATTGCTGACTTAAGGTTGCACCTATGGAACTTAAGCACTACTCGCGCACATACACGTAACAACCGATGTGGGACATTGGGAGAGGGAACAGGAAGCCTCTACTGCTCTTGGATGCTAATGATCAACTCGTTTTGCCATTTCTGCTTGTCTTTCACGAATTTGCAAACAAGCCTACAAAACTTGTGGGTCCTGATTGTTGTGATTAGGAGAAAAAGTGAGATAGGAAAGCAAGCGTTTTTGAAAAGCCGGAAGAGAACTTAATTGGAAACTTTGCCGATTGAAAGCAAAATTAAATTAAATTCTTATCTAATGAAATAAAATTGGATATTATTAGGATTGGAATTGAATAATTTGTTGTTTCCGATAATATCCATATTTAAGGTGACTTTAACTTAAAAGTTAAGAGTATTTTAGGAAACAAAAAATCACCAAACCACCTAAGGTCATTCGTGCTTTTATATATATATATATGTGTGTGTGTGTGTGTGTGTGTGGACATGCATGGTTGATGAATGGCATGTGTATTCATATTGGCCATTATTTGTTGGTTCAACGTGCTTCATAGATCCTTCAATCTGGACATTATTTGTTGGTCTGTCACATAATATCTCCCACTAAGCGTGGGCTACTGATACTCTTATCTCCCACTCGGATCCAATCAATTCTCAGAAACTGACAAAGGCGCCTTTAAGATGAGAATTGTGGACATTATTCATATTCAACAAACTTCGACATAAAACCATGAACACTAAAAAAAAAGGTGAATTAGAAAAGTAAAAATTTTCAATTGTAAGCCAAAAATAACAGAGATAAAATTGTTGTTATAAATTGTAGAAAAGCCTAAACACAGAGTAGCCGAACTTATTTATATTTCATCACGCTATTCCACTTTTTGATATCAAGAGATATGGAAACATGGGGAGTCAGAAACATTGCAAGATGCAACAGTTCAAATAATAAGCCAGTTAGAAACATAAAAAAGAAAATCTATAAATTAAAAAGTAGTGTCTAATTTCATTCACAAAGTAGAACCCATTTTCAGGTTTGATCATGTATTGTTTTATACAAATTTGAATTAGCAAAACGCACATTAATTCATGCTTTGGTCTAATCTTGCTTTACTTATAAAAGGTAGTTTGTATATGGCTTGATTCACCCAGTAGAACCCATTAAAAAAATGTGATCATGTAGCGTTTTACACAAATCGGTATTAGCAAAACCCACTTTCATTTTCTTGGGTCTAATCTTGTCCGGCTGCCCTTTGACAAAATGACAAAAAGCTATGTTCCATTATCCAAGCTATGCTGTAAACCGGAGAAACCGAATAGTTTGTAGCAATTGTAAACCCCCCCCCCCCCCCCCCCCCCACCCTCTTTTTTTTTTTTTTTTGTTTGGCAAAAAAGTCACTAGTCATTAAACTTTTTCGATCGTAAAGTTTTGATCACTAAATTTTTTTTTATTTTAAAAAGATCACTAAACTCATAAAATTGATATACTTATGCCCATTTCGTTAATTTTCTCATTTAAAGCAGACAGAAAAGCCAGCACATGCAGCTCACATGCCAAATTCTATGGGTAAATTTGTCCATTGTACTGTACTTCATCTTCTTCAAACATCATTCACTTCTTGCTCTCTTCATTTTCCAAGAAAAGAAAAAAGAAAAATTCACACACATTATCACACACCCAAAAACCACAAATTTCTCTAAAAACATTCAAAAATTAGCCACATAGTTCCATCATTCAATTCAGATCGGATGAAGTTTAAAATCGGAAATGAAATTCCGATAAAAAAAGAAAGCAACGGCTTCTCTTCCAATTTGAATCTCTCCCAACCTTTTCTTAGATCTGCATCTTGTCCACCTCCACCTTCTCCCTCTTTTCTTTTACCTCTTGTAACAACAACAAGAACAATATTTTCTTACTTTTGCCTCAATTTTGATTCCATTTTCTCATATTTGCGTCTTCTCCACCTCCACCTTCTCCCTCTTCTACTTCTTTTACCTCTTGTAACAATATTAGCTATATTAATCAAAGGCATATTATTATCATAAATATGACCCATTTGCCTCTTCTTTTGGGTAAGATTTAAGTTGTTGACTTAATTTATGCTATACACTTGAAAAGGATTTGTTAAAGAGGATAATTTTGTAAATAGACAAATTTACCCATGCAATTTGCTTATTTCATCTGGTTTACCAACACAATTTGACAGAGTGAGCACGAGTATGTCAATTTTATAAGTTCAGAGATCTTTTTTAAACCCAAAAAAGTTTAGTGATCAAAACTTTACAATTGAAAAAGTTTAACGACCAGCAAAATTTTTTGTCCTTTTTTTTTTTCAGCCTTTTCACTGAGGACACTTTGTTAAAAGTACATACCAGTTTACATACAATAGTGTAAGATCAAGATTCAAGCACAAAATTTCATTTGTGAACTAAGTTTCCAGCTGCTATCAGTCAAAGAACTAAAGAGAACATAGCCACACATACAATACAAATTATTATATTATCAGTACTAAGTCACGTAGAAACCATAACCATTTTTCCATCTGGGAAGCATCATGAAAATGAGGAACTCTAATAATCCCTAAAGTTGATTACCTTCGGGAAGAGCTCCAAATCAGCCTTCCCAGGAAACAAATTATTTATGATAAGCCTATATATATATTGTCAGCAAAAGGTTCTGCATGACATTAATGAGTAAAGCAGTTAAAATGACATCAGCAATTTTGTCCAGAGCAACAAAAAAAGCCCTTGCAAGAGGGCAAAGGGTTTAATTGGCACGTTCTCTAAGGACGTCAAGCTCCATTTCAGTAGGATCAGTAGCCTGAATCTCGTAATGAATTCCGTCCAGCTCCCTCCTGAACCTATCCTTGGATGTGGCATACAGCATTTTGGGACGAATCCTCGACACAGAAGGAGACCTAGAAAACACACAAGAAAAATTGCCATTGCAGTAAGTTCTCGGGTAATGAAATCAAGAACACAGACTAACATGACGAACAAGCATACAATGTAACGGCGTTTGTGCATCTCAGAACGTGCAACAGACAGACAAAGAGCTGAGTGTTAAAACACACACACGCACGCACAGAGACCGAATTTACAAGATATAAAATGCAGAGAAGATGTCAATCGTTTCAGTGTGGTATAAAAGCAGCTAGCAGAAGCCAACTGTTCAAACAGATTCATGGAACAATTGTCCAAACCTCCAACTGATTAATGTTCTTCCTTCAATCAAATAAAGAACCTGTACAACAGAACCTTTAAATAATAATTAATAAAAAAAAAACTAGATGAAATTGAGAAAACTGACCAGGCAATGAAAAAAATCTTGCTCTTTTGGCAGTTCTCAGCAGTTACATAATCAAAGTCGTAGACTGCATATCGGCAATCATTCTCAGGCAGAGATGCAGTAAAATCTTCATAGCTCTCAGATGGACTTCCAGTCTTTTCAACTACCACTTCTTTTTTCTTTTCATCAATCTTAAAAATTACATAGCGATGCACCTTCTTCCTTTGCAATTCCATGTATGTGCTTTTGCAATGTTCAGCAACACCCATGCCGGATGATGCATTTGGCTGAAATGAAAAATTAACATTCAACTTCCTCCAAAGTAGAAAAAAGATTTGAATAAATAACAAAAGTGTATCACTGAACACAGTTTTCATGTCATACTTATGCATGCAGAAACAAGATTTGAATAAATAACAACTGTATCATTGAACACTAATTTTCATGTCATACTTATGCATGTAAGGCACGAAATAAACCTGAAAACGCTAAAGGTATTAAGCCTCTTAGATGTTCTCTCTCTTTTATATCAGAAGTTATTTAGCTGGATTTTCCACAACTAGAAGTCCCAAAACAGAAGACAAGGGGAGACAACAGTTATGCTGAACGTTGGGGTGCATAATATTGAAGCCTTCGAACCAAAAACAGTACAAGATGCACTAGAATGGGCTACATTAGTAGTTTTCTTCAGCAATTTCAGATTAAAGCCTCAATTCCATGGCACCATACATATGAAAGGACCAGATCATCCAGAATATAGTGCCAATTTTTCTCCAGTTATAACATCCATAATATGATCCAGATTCTAAAGTAAAAGAACAAATACACATAATAATATGATCCAGATTCTAAAGTGAAAGAAGCCTCATAAAACTAACAAATACCATAATACTTGATCCTCTGCTTTCTACATAGGTATCTCACAGATGTCCAAAACAACATTCCACAAACGAACACATATATACAGGTGCAAAAGTTCACATCAGATCAAAAGCTTCCAACATCAAGTGATTCATCAAACACAAACTCCAAAACTACCACTCAGATACATCTAGTACAAAAATCTGTTAAACACACTTATGCCAAACCATATACACAAATAATCAAGATCTTAGAAGAACTAACTTCACTGAAAAAATTACCAGAAACCCACTAAAATCCCACAAAATCAAACCTCAAAAATTGCAAATTTTTGCTAGAGAAAAAAAGCAATCAAACTGAGGCCTAAACATATATCATAAAAAGATCAAAACTTTACCTACAATTCTTTCTACACATCAGATAAAGACAAGATTTTGAACCATGCAACAAGTCAGAACCTAAGATCGGTGCAAAAAAAAACCAACCAAAAGAAAAAGAAAAAAAAAAGAAACAACTTAAAATTTAAATCTTTGAAATCTTACTCCTCTGTAAGACATGGCAGCTGAAGAGAGAGAAGCAGGTGAGCAAATGGGCTAAGGAGGTTGTGTAGTTTTAGACCAGGGAATAATGTTGTTAAGAAAAAGTAGTGTGGAGAAAGAGAGATTAAGAAGTAGCCACCCAAGAAGGTTTAAAGAAAAGAAAGAATATGATGGAATTGGGGAATTTCTTTTTAACAGATAAGTCAATCTATTTTATTCTTTGGAAATGCTTATTTTCAAAATAGATATTGACTTCTATTATTGGGATTTTGCAAAATTTGTTTGAGAGAGGACAGAACAACTGTGTGTATCCTTATCTATCTGTGTGGAAAGTCAAAACTGTCCTTTGTTTGTGTGGGGAGGGTGAATTTTGTGTTGAGTTAATCAAAGGGTCCAAAAAAAAAAAAAAATCAAAGGGTGCAAGAGTTCAGTATTTTTAGGGTTTTGGAGTTCGAATCTCTTTGTCGAATATTACATTTGCTGATATTATATATGTGTTTCATTGATTTAACTACTATTCTTGGGCTCTGACCTAGGTGTGTTGGGATCTCTTTAAATATAATATGATATGATGTGAGCATAGTAATTTTGTGCGGAGACATGTAGCATGTGATACAGTTTACGTGTAATTCTTATGTATCAATAAAGGGGTGGATATTTTATTTTAAATGAAAATGACAATCACTTGAAAATTCGTAGGAGGGATCTACCATATGATTTGCTGTTTCCTTCTTTTCTTGGTAAGATGTAAGACAGTTTACTTGCAAAGAAACTAAATAGCTAAAATAATGTTATAATTCCTGTTTTAGAGCTTCATTACGATTTCTTTTAATAAAAGATGACGAAATTAACACACTCACGCTCAGAGTCTTAATGTGGGACAAGTCTGGAATAGATTGTAGATTTGGTTTAGATCTCCTTTCCTTCCTTTCCCCGGTAGGCCTTGTGCCGAGTTTTAAAAAAAAAAACTTATCCCACATCGGGACTCTGAGCGTGAGTGTGTTAATACTTAAACCTCTTGATTCATCCCTTAAGTCTGGGATGGATTGTAGATTTAGTTTAGATTCCCTTTCTCCCCTTTCTCCAGTAGGCCTTGTGCTAAGTTTTTTTAAAAAAAAAAAAAAAACTTGTCCCATATCGGGACTCTGAGTGTGAGTGTGTTAATATTTAAGCCCCATGGTTCATCCCGTAAACCTGGGATAGATTGTAGATTTGGTTAAGGTCCCCTTTTCTCCCTTTCCCCAGTAGGCCTTGTGCCGATTTTAAAAAAAAAAAAACTTGTCCCACATAAGGACTCTGAGCGTAAGTGTATTAATACTTAAACCCCATAGTTCATCCCTTAAGTCTGGGATGGATTGTGGATTTGGTTTAGGTCCCCTTTCTCCATTTTCCCCAGTAGGCCTTGTGTCGAGTTTTCAAAAAAAACTTGTCCCATATCTGGACTCTGAGCATGAGTGTGTTAATACTTAAGCCCCATGGTTCATCCCTTAAGTTTGGGATGGATTGTGAATTTGGTTTAGGTCCCCTTTCCCTCTTTTCCCTAGTAGGCCTTGTGCCGAGTTTTAAATAAAAAAACTTGTCCCACATCGGGACTCTGAGCATGAGTGTGTTAATACTTAAGTCCCATGATTCATTCCTTAAATATGGGATAGATTGTAGATTTGGTTTAGGTTCTCTTTCCCCCTTTTCCTAGTAGGCCTTGTATCGAGTTTTCAAAAAAAATTATGACTAAATTTTGTTAATAAACCATCAGTAATATTCCTAAGAATGACATACGAAACTATAGATAAAATAAGCGAGAAAAATAAAATATAACTTCAACTTCCTTCTAAATTATTTTAGCATCAACGCATTTAACTAAACTTTCACTTATTTTATTGTAGCATCATTGCAATAATCATAATTCATTGATTAAAATAGCAAATTGTTTTCCACAATAATGATTATTCGACCAAACTATCATCACAGCTGTAAAATGTACAACATTAGATATTTTCTTTAATACCTCTGTCCCACTTCATAAGAGCTGGATTGTGCTTTAAAGAGAGGCCAGTGGTGTCACTAATTATCAATTATAAGTCACTATTTATCACTTTGACATTTAATCAGAGTTGGAGTTGACATGCATTATGACCCACATAACTATACACACATGATGCAATAGGTGTCAAACAATCTTATTAATAGATGACTTCATCATAATTGATGCAAACGTATAAGTTTCACAATATACTAATAATATAACTTGGTAATTAAAACAATATGAATTATGGACTATAAGTATCCAAATTCTACGTTAATGTCTAAACAAAAATTAGCGCCATCGGATTACAGTCTCACTAATTATACTTGATATAATTTTACAATTTGAGAAAGGTAGACAGCTCATTTAACCAAGTCTTTCAAGGTTTGAAATTTGAATTTAGTTCAACGATAAATTACTTTTAATATAGGACATAACAAATACTCCACGATAACCTTTTTTTTTTTTTTCCTGCTGTGAATAACAATAATTCTTTTCAATGCAAAAATTACAAGATAATAATTCTCAAGCTCCAAGTGCAATGGCCTTCCACCAAGCTTCCTCCTTCATACTACTCATTCAAATTTTCTTTCTAAAACAATTATCTATGTACCTACATGCCAAAAGGCACAACATGAGAACTTCAGATTTTGTTCGGTTAAGATAAACTGCTTTGCAGTCGAATCAAGTTTACACGTTTAGAGTTCAATCCATATTTGATTAGTCAACTAATCAAATTAATTTCCAATAAGATCTAACAATATTTATTATCTTTGTAAGCATAAAGCTTTTATATCTATATTCAAACAATTCAAGCTACTTGTGTCCAGTTGTGGTTTAAAATAATAATCAAGTCAATTTCAAACACAATTACGAACTTGTTATGGACAAATATTGTAGTTTTGCACAATTTGTCTAAGTGGAAAATAATATCATTTAGAGTCAAATCTAGTGAAAAAGACCCTATCCCACAAATTCTACAACAGTTTCATGATCCAGATGGAATTTCAAGGTAATTATTTTTATTACTTGCGAACCCTAATTTCATTTATGCCTAAAAATTTGATTTTTATTCAAAGTGTTGGTTTTTTTTTTTTTTTTTTTTTGGGTTTGCGTTTTGCATAATATAGAGCATAGAGTTTCCCACAACTCTAAGGCCAAGCTTACTTTACTAATCAAGAGAAAAAAAAAGCATCAAGAAGGACTCAGAAATGCCAGGAAACACGTAAATTTGGTGTAGTATTTGCTGTTTTATATGAGGTGAATTTATGTTTTCTTTGTCAGTAAATGCACGTAAAAATTGATATATGTACTCCTACTTGTGTATGTATTTATAGGGAATTCTACATTGCTTAGTAGTGTGACAGGAATATGTTCACTAGTAATGTTCTACTGACTGAAAAATAAGGGGCAAAATATGCAAAATTTCGGGTATTTATTAGTTGCATATGTTTGCCAGCATGAAAATGTGGAATTTTACATTATTTAGTAATGTGACACAAGTATTTTGTTCAGAAAACGCGATATAGTAATTGAACTTGTTTTGAGTTAGCAAGACGTGATACTCTGGTGATAAGGAGAAATGAGGGATCCCCCCCGGCTCTCCTCCCTCCCACTCCTTCTCCTTCACCATTCAAATTTGTGCTTTGTTTCGTTTTCCATTGTTGTTTGTGTAAAAAAGAATTTACTTTGCGCTCGTGTACGCGCCTTATACATGGAGGTATTGGATTTGTAATTGGCAGGATTTGTGAAGCATTGGATATGTGTTAAGGTTGATATTCTTTTACAATGAAACAAATAATAGAATGGAATTACGAGGTTATGTCTTTTGCATTTGACTTCTGTCTTTCTAGAATTTTTATTGGTTAAGGTAGGAGTGCCAGAACGTTTTGCATGTATATGCAATGTTTGCGTGCATTTGCTTGTGTATTTATATGTACTCTGACGAGTACATTTATATGGTGGAAGAAGTTTGATGCATTTGATTGAAAATTTTTGGTATTTTAAGAGGTTAATGCATTTGATTGACAATTTTCGTTAAGCCCATCTTCTCCTTCCGCCCACCTGATTTGCTAAATGTTCATATGCTTTCTGACTTTCTTTTGTAGTGTCTTAAGTGCAGTATTTCTATGATTGTTGAGCACCTGGCCGACGAATTTATGCTTCCCGGCAAACAAGAAGTTAGGTCTTGCAGTGAAATTTCAGGTTTGGTGTGTTTGGTGCTTTAGAGTTATCAAGTATGAATTTTCTGTTCTTTCCATTTGTACTTTTTCATATATATTTGCAGGTTGCAGATATGCTAATGTCTTCCTCTTTTGTTCTTTTTATCCCTTTTCCTTAACCACTAGGCACTAAAGAAGGTCAAACCATCGATCTCTCTCTCAGCATTATTCCTTTGAAAAGCCTTGAGAAACTGAGATGTTTGTGCTTATATCACCAGTTCAGAGTTTCTCTCTTTGAGAGAATATATGTGGTGAATTTGATGTTGGTGAGGTCTGCATTAGTTTGATTGCAACAAATACACATTTTTTCACATGGCGTACAGGTTTAATTATGACGGCCTTGAATTAGTTTAAAAAAGCAGAGAAGAATCTTGTTGATGGAAGAAGTTGAGCTAGAATGGTTGATCTAACGAGTATCTTTTGGATAAATTCCATTAGAAAACATGTTAATATAAATGTTTTTGATATTTACTTTTTGTGTTGTTGTATTTCTGTTGAAGATTGTTTAAAGCAACGAACAAATAGTATGCGTAGCAACAATGGACTTTTCATGTAACATTTTGACTTTTTTACAATGACATGTTATTCAAAAATATTAATGTGCCTATCAAGATCTTCTTTTCTCTCTCAAGAGTTTAAATTGCAGAACACACGGAACTTTTTGAGGAGTTACCTGGAGATATCAGAAGTTGCTCAAAATTCAAAATTTTAAAAAAGCTTTTTCTAAAAACCTTAATATAAGTATTTACGTTGGCACAACTGATGAACTCAATTGATAATTAGTACATTTTAGCATTTCTTGGTCGATGATGAAAGAGAATCCGGGGGGACAAATGAAAAATGAGAGAAACATCCCAAGTAATACCTTGAAACTTGGTTCAGAATTGTTGATTGTAAAGTGTTTTTGGTTAAGATCAACTGAAGAGATGACATGCTAAATTATTATGTTCTTGAAGTTCTGATCAACATTGTGGTGTTATCCTGTAGTTTTCGCGATGCACCAGCTTTCGAAGGTCTGAATACGGCCCCTTTTGTATGGTCGTTGTTACTTGGTTATCTGCACTGGAAGTTCAGTGACTTTTGTTTCAATGCGGACATGCTACAGAGGGGTTCTGAGGGGGTTTGAACAAGTATAGTCCTATTCCACATGTTGTGCAAACTTAGCCCGTAATGTTTGCATTACAAACAAGCAATCTTATTTGTCAACAAGTGAGACATTATCCTAGGTTTGTTTGTTCATTTTGAACCTATTCAAAGCAGTGCTTATCATTGACATTTTAGATTAATGGTTTGTGCTGCTATAGTAGTAATCTTTTCTTACATTTTTGTCACAGGCTGAAGAGATCCAAGAAGTTTCAGCTTGAAGATAAGGTATTCTCACTGTCCTCGGTGACTCCGCCTGCAATATATGACGTAGTTTATTCATGAAATCTGTGCTTCAAAATCTTGGTGATTTGTAGATTCCGACATCAAACTCATTTATGTGGTATACAACGTAAATTGTTATCCAGATGATTTACTTTAATCTGAAAGCGAAGTCACTGTTTTATCTGTGGTATAATCTACCGAATGAGCTTAAGATCATTCATTACTTCAGATGGAGGCTGGTCAACATTGTTAAGACCTGAGAGTCTTGGGAATGGCTTACAGGACATTCCAGAGCATGACTTGTCACCTGAACATAGAAGAAAAAAAACTCAGCTTTGCCTAATTAATTCCCAGAATGATTCTTGCACTGCTTCCCCTCCCCCCCTTAAATTTCTCTAGGGATAGCAATTATACACATTGAATCAGTCAGCTAATGGGGTATTTTAATTCTTATTTCTTATATTAGCAGAAGAATTTTACATCAGAGTATTTCTGCCATCTACTAAGGTTTTTCCTTCTTTAACTTTCTTCTTCTTCTCCTCCTTCTTTTTGACCACAGCAATGTGGCTTCTCCTAATTAAATTAAGACATGAAGTGCATGTTACTTGGCATTTCCAATTAAACAGGGCATTGTTCTAGCACTAATCTGTTCACTGTCTTTGTTTTTGCTGAGATGGAAGACCTTGGAGTTGGTCAAGAAGATAAATGCTTTTTCAATGGCTTTAAGTGTGATTTGCTTTAATTGATGAGTCTAATTTTCTACCTTTATGGTTTCTTTATGTTGAATATAAATGGGAGATGAAATCTGAGTCAACTTCAGCTCAAGGGCGGAGGAATATCCATCAATAGAGAGCATGTTTGCCATTTGTTCCTGTACATGTTTAGACAACTTTCCATTGGTTTAGTTTCTGGACGGCTACAGAAGATTTGTAGCCATTTCAATAATATTTCCAATCACTATGCTAAATGTGTATTTATGCAATTATTGTTTCTGTTATATTCTCATCTTTTTTGAAATGAATCCCCTGCTGCAAAGTATGATGGACATTCTAGTTATACAGAAAAACCAAAGGAGGGAAGAACAGGACAAACAGATGGAAAGACGTTGTGACTCTCAACTGATGTAGATGTTGATTCTGAAGATGATCGTGATTTAATTTTGAGATAGCTGATTGGTTCTGAAAATTTTGTAATTTAGTTGTAGCATGGCATAAGCCTTACTAAAATAGTCCTATGAATAAATTATTATTATTATTCATTTAATTACAAATATTTATTATGAGTAAGTGATGGCTGATCAGGAACTTCCAACTATGAACTCATTCAGAGGTATAACCTGAAAATTTTGATGAAATGTGTAAACACTGATAAAACATGTAACAGTATGAGAAGAATAACAAAAGAACAAGTATCTTTTTTTCAATTTATTTTATCCTATTGAGTAACAAAATTTTCAATTAGTCGTAGCTTGATTCATCTTGCCGCCACCCACGACTTGAGCCCATGTAGACGCAAACTCCACCGCTAGGACTGAGGACTATTGGCACCGCCGTTCGGAGAAAGAAGAGGAAGGAATAATAGGTAAAGAGTGGTTATTGATGGAGGAATCGGCTGTCATGGCCATTCTATATTAAGGTAAAAACAACAGCCAATATCAAAACAATCCGAAAAAATATTAAACCAACTTTTATAAATTAAAAAAATTATTAGGAGTATATAATTACTAAATCAATTAAGAAAACAATTAATCACTAGATAATAGGCAATTAATTTGATTGAGAAGAATCATATGATAACTGGATTGTGCGTGCGTGTGCCAGACATGAATATATGACGCAATATTAGAATTTTCTTATGTATAAAAGTTCAGTGTTACCCAATTTATTGATGCTTCAAAATAGGAATCACCACTAATGGCTGCACGGTGTGGTCTTAATGAGGTTGAGAGCACGTATTGTTACGTGTACAGACACATTTGTGCTGAATGTTTTCTGCATCACAAAAACTTTAGCTTTTCTTTGTTATTTTATTTTTGTGATGGTACATGTTGATTTCGAATTTAAGTACAAAAATAGTTCAGAGGCCAAATGATCCACATGACATAGATTTTAATTATACAATAGTGTAGAATTTGTGTAGGTTTGGAATTGAATTTACCAGTAGAGTAGTTAAGTTGAGCTGTTGTCTTAAAATTATTTCATATCAATTTGTAGTTAACTTATATTACTATAACATTTGTATGCATTTTAACCTTAATGTCTTGATTTTGATGGGATGACACTTGAATATTAATATTGGAGTTACACTTAGGACATCAATAACATTAACCCTCCAGAACAGTCAGGCGAAAATGGCCGCCTGTGTGGTTGTTACTTTTACATGAAAGTTGAAACAATTTGTATGGTGACTATTTATACTAATGAGAAAAGATAAGCCATGCTCCAATCTCATGCCTAATTCCCAAAAATTCTTGATCTGAAATAGATGGCTTAATCTTATCGATCTTGCTAAATATTTTGTTGTATTTTTTAGATTCACATAAATTCTTTGAGCCAAAATTGATGGCCTAATTTTATTGGTCTTTCTAAATTGTATTGTTTTAGAAGATAAAAATGTAGGTAGGTTACTCTATTCTTTTCAGCACAAAATACGTTCATATAACACTACATTGTATCTAAACAGATTTCAATCCGCCTCCTTTTGGGGCCCTAAAATGACTACAATTGATATTAGAACATGTTGCTATGTCAAAATGGTGCTGGAATAATAATCTATTACCATGAAAGCTCAGGAAACTAATTGGCCATAATGGAACTTTCACTATAAAAATTATCATCCTTTTGTGACGCAAGATGATGAAATAACAATTTACACGAATTAAATTACACATAAATTAGTGCAATTTTTAGCTACTTTGTGACTTATGACCAACCGCGCTCAATGCTTTGGCGAGCAGGGGACGAATTTTTCCTAGAGTTAGAAGATTTTGCCATGACCTAAAAGTATGACGGTAGAAGCCGTCAGCCATCATTCACTAAGATCTGAAAAATATATAATTTAATCACCGGTAAAAGCATCTTAGACCGGAAAATTGTTTTAAAATCGAGATGATTAAGGCAACATTGACAGTCAGAAGTTCGGCTAAACATATGTGGATTGGTCTATCATAATCAAATTAAATGTTAATGGTGGAGATGAAAGCCACCAAGGCTCGGTGGACCCAACTGACCTTGGTGGCTCTCATCTTGATCATTGGGTCTATGTGGATCGCATCTATTTTAAAAAAATCCGTTAATAGAAGGTAGATTTTGGCTTATAGTGATTATTTTATGGAGTCAAATACAAACATTTCATTTTTATTCAGTTGATATCATTAATGAAATTCTAATTATGTGTTTCCAGATCTTTAACATATTAAACAATCTTCTTGTTATTTACAAATATCAGAAATAGATTATAAGCTGTTTACCAAGAAATTTAAGAGCAAATCATTTTTTTTTTCAACCTATGGACAGCTTTTTGGGAATAATTTTTTTCATTTTTTAGTCAAAATAAATTGAAATAATTCAAAAGCAAATAAAACCACATTTCATATACAAAAAGGTAGAACTGGCTGATCGTTTGAGCAAATACAGATAGTGCAAATTCTACATTTGAAAAAAACTTTTCTTGATAAGATAATATAGCATGAACTTGTGTGAACGTAATTAAAGAGGTTACTTTTTCGCTAATATTTCATTAGGTAAAGTAATGATTTCATGAATTGACTCAAGCAGCACTTAGGTAAGTTTTTAAATCCTTATTGTTGACTACATATGCACCAATCTTTTCCTAAAGTCAAAATAATTATAAGAACTACGTTTGTTGTGTTCCCAAATTATCATAGCCAAAGAATATTAACGGCATCAAATGGTTCTTGATTTGTTTGTATACAGAAAAACAGATTTGGTAAGATGCCTTTCAAACAAATTAATGGATTACTTCAACGACCAGCGGGATATGCCCTAATACAATGTAACTGACGGTCGTCGTTGCTTACATATCTCTATTTTCTTTTCTGTCTGGTTTACCTATTTTGGCTGAAAGAACATTACACATTAATAAAAATATCTCTCATTTTGTCATTTTAGTGAATATCAGAAGCTTCGAATTCTTTGTCCCTTTGTCTCGCTTTTATACAATTATCAGGTACATTAATTCATGACGTTTTTAAAAGTTCGTAGACTTTGCAAGTTATTTTAGTAAATGCATATACGAATTAATACACATAGCAGCTGTACGAGCGTAAGACAAGTGGGATAAAGAATTCGAAGCAAAAATCAGATTGTGTTTTTCTCTATTGTGACCTCAAACTCGAAGGAGATTAACTTAATTTACTAACTTTTAGGCAATTCTAGCTGTCAAATTTGAATTTATCGTTCCAATGTATTGATTGAATTAATAATTACTTGACTTTATGTAATGTATTGTAATCTATATCATACTAATATGGATTGAATTATACAAAATCCCCTTCAAAAAAAAAAATTATACAAAATCCGAACAGTCAAAATTTGTTCGCTTTTCTTCTTTTGTTGCTATTGAATGATGTCAAATTGAGAAATCGACATTCTAGCTACCAACTTATTTTCTTAATCATTACAATCCTTTCTTAGAATTGCTTATTGATTTTGTTTTCTTTGTTAGGCTCAGATATTTAGGCAGATATTCATTAACTTTTGTCGGAAGTTTATGGCGTTTACTTTGGTGTCTAAACTGATCTAAATGGAATGTTTCGTTGAGATATAGATTTTTCTCACAGAATAATCGTCACTCATAACATTTTACCCCACATTTAACTGTTATTAGAACATAAAACGGTTGCAATTATATGTTTATGCTGTGTAATCTTGGAAAGTTCAAAAGTAGAACATAGTAATATGGCAATTTCTTTTTTTATTCAACTTCTAAGTAAACATACGACATGCAAATCCCACCAATTTTCTTATATGTAATTCAATGTTAAATACATGAAGGAACAAACACAATTCCTATAATATGTAATATATATGTTTTGATATTCTAAGTTGAGCATTGAGGTTTAAAATTTTGATTTAGGCTTCCTAATTACTATGAACTACTTGTAATTCTCGTTAAGCAAATCCTTTACAACTAAATTTCCAAAATTTTCAAGTATATTCAACTTACCGGGGGAGGATTTGTATTAGATGAGATGAGATCAATCAAACTATGTGATCATATAATATACAACTTTATAGTTCTCATATTCCTTTTTTTATTTTGTTTTTGCACCTTGTTTTTGTATGTCTGAGAGGCTAAGCCCATCAAATGGTCCTCACATAATTTGCTAAGCTGAATTAGCAAATAATAATCTTGTAGAGCCAGAGCCAATAATTTTGATAGAACAATGTCATCTCCACTCTTCTAAAACACTAACTTTGCGAAATTTAATGCCTTCTAAGTGTTTGATAAAATGTTTCATGGAATTAATGTCTCCACTTGTTCATAGACTGGAATCACATTTTTCCTAGAGTTTGTATTTTAATTAGGTTTCCGTCGGCCAAAGAAACATAAGGGATTTGCATCCCGTATAAACCTAAGGATTGTTTGCAAAGAATTGTTTTCTACAGAAACCTGTTGAAACATTAATATTATTATGAAAGAAATTTAATATTGACTTTTCTTTCCCGTTTGTATTATTACAGGAGAAACTTTAATATAATGATCACAAGAAAAACCAAGTGAAAATTTAAAAATTTAGGTACAATTTGCATTTAATTAATGAGACCATACAATCAAACAAGCCGAAGTACACAAAATTTAAAGTAGCACTTAAGCCGCAAGCGTGTACTATTGAACAGGAAGCAGCCCAAAAGATTGACTTTGACCCTTTAGGCTCAACTTCCCCTAAATGCACTATCTTTTGTTAGCACCCAAAATTTTGACAATGGAATTGATTTGTTTTTGCAAGACTGTAATCTATAAGATCACAGCTAATATCAAGAAACAATGATAATGCTACACTTTTGAATGGATTAAAGAAAACATTCAAAAGATTTTCAAAAGAAAAAAGATAATATTCAAAAGTGCACCCTTTTCCACTTTTAATTTTTTGTATTTTCTTTGTTTAAAGTGGTTGATGGAGTATTGTTTGTACAAAGAAATGGAACCAATTTCTCAAGAGTATAAAGGATCTCTTTGGGTCATGAATTTTGTGGACAAAAAGAATAAGAAATGAAACTATATATTCACTTTTTCTTGCCTATTGTAATAAAATAAAATGTGAATCTAAAAGCTATGATGTAGTTGAAACTTTAGACAAGTGAAGCCTTGAAGGGCACATGTTTACAAAAGTCTTCCTCCACCAATTATTGTCGTAAATGAATTTCATTGGAAGAAAACCAAATAATAATGAATCTTTTCACATATATTTTTTCTACATTAGCAAAAAGGGACAATAAAAGAACTAGATTAGTTAATGCCTATTCTTAACACCATTTTTTTTAGGGATAATTACAGAAACCTCCCCTGAGGTTTCTGACAATTTCACTTGGCACCCCTTAAGTTTCAAAAATTACACAAACCTCCCTTACATTTATTGTTTTAGTAACAAGACCTCCCCTATCAACATAAGTTTTAAATGAAAATCCAATTTTGCCCTTCTTAATCTAAAAACCAAAAAAAATAATATATATATTTTTTACCACTTGAACTACCGCCACCAACTTCATGAACACCGCCATTAGCAACCACAAAACAATCTCACCAACACCGGTACACCACTGCCAACTAATCAGGAAAATAAAAATAAAAAATTCATCTTGTTTTTACCACTTGAACAACAACCACTACCACCACCATATCACGCTAGCTCCATTTTTATCAGTTACCACCATCACAAGCAACCGTATTATAGAGGCAAAATTCATAAATATTCCCTAGCAAGACATCCAAATCTATTTACCCAAAACCAATTATATATTAGTAACTTTGTAACTTCCAAACCCTAAATTCATAAATCAATTTGCAAATAATAATAAGAATAATAAGTCAAGGGTTATTATAGTCATTTTAAGTGGCCAGGGGAGGTTAGTGTAATTTTTCAAACCTCAGGGGTGCTAGGTGTAATTGTCAGAAACCTCAGGGGAGGTTTCTGTAATTATCCCTTTTTTTTATCTGCTAACTTTAGACATTCTTAAAATTTTATTTTGTGATGTTTTCAACTGCTTTCTTTACTATACTTTTGGAATTTTTAACCTAAAATTAGGAGTAACTAATTTTTAACTTTTTTAAAAATAGCTTGTATAAAAATTAGAATATTGTGGACCTTTTGGTTCTCAAAATATATAGTGTCTTTTGTATCTTAATGATTTACGACTAAAGATATAATATAGAGAGAGTAAACCAGTTGGGCTGCTCATGAACACAACTCGTCATTGCTAAGATGTAGCAATTGCTGTTTGATTTTAGAGGGAGACATGATGTTGGAAAGGATGATCCCATCCCTTTACGTTGAAATCATGTAGAATTTTGTATAACAAAAGAAAGCAACTTATTCAGAAAGAAAATCAATCCAATTGGAATTCCATTACGACAAACAAAAGGCTGCCATTCTTTTTCCACAAAAAAAAAATGCATGCCTTCTTCGTTTTCTAGCATGATTCATGTGATACAGCGGCATACACATTTACATTAAGTTGGCTGAAAAACATATTTAAAATTTTTAAAAAACATGTTTCTAATAAACAAAACCAAACAAATGGAGTCCCAATTTCTACAAATGACTGGTGGCTTAAGATTGTAAAAAAAAAAAAAAAAAAAATTGAGTTGAGCTCCTCTTCGTCAGCACTAACATATCTTTTTTTTTTTTTTTGAGAATAAACACTAACATATCTTTATCTAACTACAATCGTACAAATTACAAATAACTGAAAGCTCTATAATCTTCCAATTAATTATAGATGATATTTCTAATCCACAACGCGTTTTTATTATTTCCATACATATAGATAATTTTAGATGTCTATACTTCTATGTGCAGTATACTCGCATTTACACAATTATTTGTATCAACAGGACCAAAGAGGAAGAAAAAAAAAAAAAAAAGGTCAACAATGATGTAGTCAAATATGAATCTTTAACAAGAGTAAACAGAAATTTTAGTGTAGTCAGTCTTATCGCAGGTGTGAACTGGAGAATATTCTGAAGTATACTCCAAATACTCCCAAAAATAACGTGTTCTGGGCAACACCCTTGCAACTTACAAACGTCATATCCATTTGACTATAGACTATATTGGTACGGAGGGTAACTTTGAAGCTTGAACATAAAGAAATGGTACTTTTAATCTGAGCAAAAGTTATGATCCCAATTCATCAATTATATTATTGCCTTGAATTTCTACCTTTGGGGGCTTTAGATTTTGGCATGCAATTAATATTTTTGCTTGAAACTTTACAGATGTGGTCATTTAATTTATAGAGTTGGAAGAGAAGTCAAAGAATGTGAGCTGCTTTTTCCAATTATTTTACTTTCCACCTCGATAGTAAAAAGGTAAGAAATGATCAAACACGAAACTGTCTAGGGTAAACTTTTGGAATTTAAATATGTTTTTAATGTATATTTTAATTATTTATTTTGGCAAATGGGAGTTACATAGGTGCCTTTTCTTGTCTCGGGATGCTTCAAAAGTTTTGAAATAATTACCATGGTGATAAAGTTCAAGTTGATTACGCATTACTCTAACGGTTACATAAACTAAGGCACAAATGGATGAAAAATATCGAGTTAGAAAATATTAATTAATGTGAACACTTCAGAAGTTTAAAAAATTGTTTTTTCCTTAAAAAAAATCCTAAATTTAAGTTAATATATTTCTGAGTAGTGATTCAATTTTATCCTCGTATTCATGTGTGTGTGTGTGTATATATATATATATAGAATGAATCATCTTGGCTGACATCAATATTATTATGCTAACTTTTGCTTTGCTTCTTTAAATAGGCTAACAAAGCTGGAAACTGTTTCAAGTCTGTGGGCGAAGAGTTCGAACTAAAATAAACTCAAGTCAACAAAGTCTTTGGAAATTGCAATACAGTCCCCAAGGATTGTCTTACATGAAATAAGTGAAGATTATTTGAGTGGTTCATAAGAGTTTTGAGTTTTGAGCTAGTTGATAATTTGTTTCAGATTTGGTTTCAATTAGTTAACTGTGTTGGAACTAGTGTAGCTAAAGTATCTTAAAAAATTTAAAAAATAAAATAAAATAAAACGTTTGGAGTATTCAAATTTGAGTCTTAACCAATCTAAAGCGTTGTTAATACGCCATTTGTAAGAACCATTATAAGCAATTTAAAATGCGCTTGTAACCTGCCCTGATGTGAAATGGTGTGACCTTCTCTTCCTCCTAAGCTTTTTTATTTTCCAAAAGAAAGGGTTTTCTAACCTACGTGTATAGATGTTATCCATTCGTAGGACTAATTTCTTACTTTGTTTGTCAAATGCAATTATTACGTTACTACTTTTCTGAGGACCACATTTCAAAAAATAGTGTGTAAGCTCGAAAAGTTCTTGTTAACATAAATTCTAACATTCTAATCTTCTATATATTTCATATATAATCTCAACTAAATTATTAAATGATGAACAAATTAGAAAAAGTTTCAGGCTCCAAACATTCTCAAATACTTAGCTAATACGCTTGAAATTGTACAGCCAAGTGCTGAAAATATCATGGAGTTTCCAATCAAAGGTTTTCACTTTGTGAATAGTACTTAGAAACAAGCATGCAAATTCGTTTATTCACCATATGCCTCTCTCACATAAAAGAAAAAGAAGTAATTTATATTAATCTAAGGATATGGAGATAATTTGGACTATATTCTTATGTTTTTGCCAAAAAATGGTCTGTAATACCACAATACCACTTTCAAAAAAAAAAAAAAACCACAATACCCCTTAAAGCATCGAAATTGTAATATATGTTAAAAACATACACGCACTATTTAAATAATCTGATTTTAGGGGTTCAAACTTAAAATAAGTACTATTTTTTTATAAAAAAAAAAAGTTATGTACAATACAAATGTTCATAAACACAAGCAATTTTTAAACATATACATGTTGCTTGATTGTTTTGATCTAATCTACATATTGCTTCATCATTTTTGTTTTAAAAATCATGAATTTTAGTGTACCATATAAAACAAAATAAATTGGACCGGAAACTAATTAAATTAAACACGATAATCATAACTACAGCAAAATTAGTGTAATTAATCAATCCAAAGTTGATAGTTAGGCCGTAATTGGAAAAATTACTACAAATGAGAAACCAAAATGGTTAATGCAAAACAATACGCACACAAACACACACAATACACACAAGTATGGCATCATTTCCTTTTTAGTGCTTAGTCTTAGTAGAAACAAGATTGCGTATGAATTCTTGCTCCTCGCAAGTTGCAGTTGCAACTAGGCAGGCATTTTGGCACTCATTAATTCCATAAATGGCCATTTTTTACTGCCTTTCTAAATTCATTAATACTATTAGTAGTAATGAACAGCTTATTCAATTATGTAAGTCTCCTCGCATGCTTTATTCTTGAACAAATGATTGACTTTGGGAGCCTTTGCAAATTGCCTATTTCAAATCACATCCCATTCTGATTTTTCATTTGCCTATCCTCAATTTGCAATTGTGATATCGTTATTATTTGTTTAGTCAAAACTTAGTTCTTGGAAGAGGTCTAATATTGATAATTTAGCATAAATTCAAGAAAGGCAAATGTGAGAAAACCCTTTCCTCTTACTAGAGAAAAAATAAAAAATAAAAGAAATGAGGAACTGTTTCCATGCACCAGATAACAGAATCTGCAACTTGCACTTGTTTATATAAATTAAATTTAAAAAATAAAATAAAAAAGAAAAAAAAGGAAATTTTGAATTTTCACATGTATGTGAGCCTAGACATGGTAATCGTCACAACACGTGGGGTTGAGTGGTCTTGACTTTGACTAAGTAGAACTTACACGCCTCTAAGATTTTGACGTCCATGAATTTCTAATTTATTTATTTTTTTAGTTTTTAAAATTTATTCAAGGTACAAAATTAATAGATAACAGCGATAATGAGTTTCAGAATATTTTCACTTGAAATATATATATATATATATATATATATATATATTAGCTTGTTTGTTTTGGTTTTTTTTTTTTGGGTTTGGGGCCCCCCCGGGGCCCGGGAGGGGAAGGTAGTTGTGGTTTGTTTGGGGGACGGGATTTTGGATTCAACTCTCTGATGAGAATGATTTAGTCACGTGCAGAACAATGTCGATATCTCTTGCCATTTCTTTTCTTTATTACGACTTGGAAACTTGAATATTGGCTGGCTGGCTGGCTGCTTTGGTTACTTAAGAATCTATTGATTGTGATTGAATCAAATGTATGACTGATTTTGTGGTAAAACAAAGTTTAATACAAAGATAAATTAAACCTATTTCGGTAGAGATTAAATCCTAAGTCAGATTATAAGTATTAATGCAAGATTACTCCTTAATAAAATATAAGAATTATGTATAAATGGAACCCTCGTTGCAAGCTCAAACTAAGGGCTTTTCCTTACCTCAACAAATTGCATGATTAACCTTAACCTTTCACATATATACTTTCATTTCATGATAGATTACTCAAGGGAAATCTACACTTAAATATGTGCATTTGTTTGAAATTTTATACTTAAACAGTTGTTTAAAATGTTCAAAATTTTGATGTATATGGTGAAAGATTTGGACACAAATTATACTTTTACAAGTCTGTGCTAGAATTTTCTTGTTTACTAGATTGTGGCACGCTAGAGTCTTGCTTAAAAGGCCTAGCTATGTCCTACAAATTAAGGACAGAAAATGATCGAAAGCAAATTGTGTTTGTTTCAAAATTTGTCTTAGCTAAATACACAAAAAGTAAAATAAAAATCAGAGGAACATTGTGCATCACATGGCAGGAATATGTCAAGGAACACATGCCGGTGTTGTCATCTGTTGACGATCATCAATCACCGACCAAGCCAGATCCTCAGTCTAAATTTTTATGATATCCAACTGTGTTTAATATAAGATTATATTATATCAATGTGAAATTATACGAAATTATATCGTGTCATTTAATAATACAAAGTAATTATATATTAAACATAGTCAGATGCTAAAAAAATTAGACAGATAATTCGAATAAGCTCCATCACATATACACATATACACACATTCAACGATGAGGCTTTTTAGGTTACAATATAAAGCTGATGCCATTTGATACGCCAAACGATTAGTATTTATATAGGAATGTAAAAGTTTTATGTCATTTATTATATAATTTACATTTTATGAAATGTCACTTTATATAAGCGTCTCAAAATTGTTTATATATCCACTTATTATAAAATTAACACTAATAATTCTAATTACATGATTTAGTAACAATTAAGTCCTGAATTCACCTGCATCAAACAATTCCATTAGATCCATGCATGCTTGTCCCCTTCTCATGTATGTGGGACCCACAATTTTTTTTTAACCTCAGAACGACAATTCTCTTGGTAAAAAATTTCAACCAGGCCAGCTCGATTTCAATGTTTTGCAGTTTGTTTCACTTAATCATGTTTTAACAAAGAAAAATGCATACAAATTTGAAGGAAAAATTCACATGGAATTAGCCAGTTAATCAAAATGTAAAGAGATCGGCCGCGAAAAATATGTAGGTATGATCAAAGCATTTATATATAAAGTTAAAAATCATTTTGAGACAAGTTAAAAATTATGTAATATTAACGAAGAAAGTGCTGTTAAATGTAAATCAGCCTCATAAAGACACATGGAAATTCATGTATCCGAATTATAAAGTTGAGAGAGAGAGAGAGAGAGAGAGAGAGAGAGATCCAGGTTCGAGGAAATTGCATAGAAAGACTTTTCCAATGGAGATGCTGTCCTTGGACTTTTATGAATAGTCTTTGTATATGTGGAATACTTCAAGATAAATACCCACTCGTGGCCTATTTTCCCCTCTTAACTTCGGGACAACAATTTGTTAGAGAGAGAGAGAGAGAGAGTGAGACACCAGACATCAGCTGCTAAACAAAATTGATAGAGGAGAGAAAGTAATCCATTATTTTCTCCTCGTCAAAGGCAATATCAACTGCAAAGATGGTGAGAGCTCCATGCTGTGAAAAAATGGGACTCAAGAAAGGGCCATGGACTCCTGAAGAAGACCAAGTTTTGGTCTCCTACATTCAGAAAAATGGCCATGGGAATTGGAGGGCTCTCCCAAAACAAGCTGGTAAACACAAATTCTTGACTCATGAAGCTGCAGATTGTTCTTTTGTTTCTTAAGTGATGAATTTTTCCAGGAGAAGATAAATGAGTGCAATTAGAACTTAATTAAGAATGTCAAAGATAAAATTGTTCATCATCAACTTTCTTAAGCACGAATTATTGGTTTATTTATTTACTGATTTTTTTGCCTCATTTTCGTATCAGTCTCGTATTTTTAAGCTCTTAGAAAATTTATATAGCTTATAAATTTTCTGATCTTTTGTAGGTCTTCTGAGATGTGGGAAGAGTTGCAGACTTCGTTGGACAAACTACTTGAGACCAGATATAAAGAGGGGGAATTTCAGCAAGGAAGAGGAAGAAACTATAATCAAGTTACATGAAATGCTTGGAAATAGGTGTGTATTAGTAGCTCTTCCTTCACTTTTTGTCTCCTTTTCTGTACAAAAATTTGCATCGAGCATAGAAATGAAAGAAATGGACTCACTTCTTTGGTCATTTCTTGGAGTCATCTCAATGCACATTTTAAGTTTTGTCACTTGATCACAACACCTTTACATTGTATGATTGATTATTCATAAATAGACAAGTGCATTTGTACAAAGTAATAAACAGTTGTAAGCACCTAGAACAAAACCATGGGCAATGAGGCTGATTGGGACAGCCACCATTGCTATAGTAATCTTGGATTCAGGGCTAGCTTAAAGCTTGATCTTTAGGCTTTAATGGGTCATTGAATTAGAGGAAATTATTGTGTAGCTATCAAGTTATTGTACTTTTCTTTCCTCAAGGGAAAAAAAATTGTATTTTTCTATAAGGTACAAATTTTCATGCACATGGTACGCGTATCGGTAAATAAATTAAACAAATATAAAGAGAGATTAAAAATACCCTCTTTCCTGAACAATAACTTTTTTGAAATGAAAAGATTCTTTTCTATGTCATAAATGAAATGATGATAGATTTTATTTCACTCATGGGATCTAATAAACTATAGTTAGGATGAAAATAAAGCTATAAACAAATCCAAACAATTAATGGTATGATATATTATACATAAGGTTCCTATCTTCTTAGGATTTTGTGACTTCATAATGAATACTTGGGCTCTGCCCAAAATTATAAACAATAATTCTACGGCTTTAGCTTTATCGTTGTCCTCTAGCAAATAAACTAGAATAATTGCTCAGCTCGTGCGAGTATCTTATGTTAAAATTTTTGTCCATTTTCAGATGGTCCGCTATTGCAGCTAGACTGCCGGGAAGAACAGACAACGAAATAAAAAATGTCTGGCATACCCACTTGAAGAAAAAGCTCAAAATTTATCAGATTTCTCAGGACACCAAGAGACACCCTAGCAAGTTGAAGAAATCTGATCCCAGAACTCCTATGAAAAATGATGATGATCAGTGTGGTAAATCCAATTTCACTACTGATCTACTAGATGAAAATTTTACTAGTCCAGGACGCGACGCGGTATCACCACAACATTCCTCTAGTGAACTCTCGTCCGTGACAGATTTGTCGGCTACGACGACCGACGCGACCAATAATTTGGGCATTAAGCAAGAAAAAATGGACTCCCCGGAGTACTTTCCCCAAATTGATGAAAGTTTTTGGTCAGATGATGTATCAGTAGACAATGCACACATGCAATTTGAAATTCATTATGGGGTGGCCACTAATGAAGTGCAATTTCAATTTCCATTTCCATCATCTTCTATGGCTGCTAATGAAGAAGATGTCAATGGCCACACTTCACAATTTGATGATGGGATGGACTTTTGGTACGACTTATTCATCAGAGCTGGAGATCTGCCTGACTTGCCAGAGTTTTGAGTTGAAGGGCTCTTTTGGTTGTATCATACTTTTAGGTTGAAAAGTTGGAATTTTGGAGGTAGGTGGCGTTTTTGACCATTAACATGTTGGGGTACAACAAATTCCTTACGTGGGACAAAGGTGTTGTCTCCAAATCATAGGATCTGTGATCAATTGAGAAACAAAAAGCCCAAAGTCTACAATGGCAGTCACTTTATTTTTTCTTTTCTTTTTTTTTTGTTTTTTGTTATTAAAAGTTAAAATCTAGCACCATGATGTGTAAAGCCAAAGGGCAAAAAATAAGGTGACTTGGATTTTTTTTTTTTTTTGTTACAATTTCAATTGCTTAGACTTTAGGTCCAAAGATGTGCAGAGAGAAAATCTTGGCAGATGTGAATTACAAATCTTCTAAATTAGCTTGCTAGCTTATAGTACTAGTTTCCTGCCAATGTATCTTGTTGAAATTGTGTAATTTTCTAGTAATTATGATGATGATGAAAACTTGTTTATTAACTTCTTATTGGTTATCATTTATAGATAATCTTGGCAAGTTGTAATTGGCTATTTTATGTAAATCAATAATAGTATCTTTCGAGAGAAAGCTCATTGTGTAAAAGCTGAGAGAACCAGTACTTCTTATTAAAAATGAATATGATTATCCAGATATTTATATGCTATGAGAGAGATTAACCCTAATCAGTCACACATAGTTAATTTAGAAATGTTGATTACAGAGGAAAAAAAAAGAAAAAAAGATGGGAAATAAAAGTCACAAATCACCTTTTGAAAATTTAACATGCTTGAGTTTCCTTAAGCAAGGCAGTGCAATTTACCTAATAGCTTTCAATCAATGTCAAGTACGGCTTTCAATCAATGTCAAAGTTTGGTAAATAATTAGATTATGTAAAAGATGACATAATTTATCAGTAGATTCTGTCAAATTTTAAACTATATAAGAACTGGTTAGTCATTCTAACTTAACTATATTTATATTGGCATAAATTGACCCAATGTCACTTTTGCAATATGTAGGTAACTTTGTCCTACTTTGTAACTGGTCAACATATTTTTGTTGCATTACATGAAAAATAATCAAGATCATACTCTTCCGCTTTTGTTGCATGAAAAATAATCAAGATCAAGATCATACCATCCAATTAAAATCTAAGTAGCAATAAATAAATACACCTATAAACAAAGATCATACACTAATTCCCAACTTATTTGTACTTCTTGAAGATGCTTTAGCACTAAGAATCCATGGAGAAGCCAGAGAGTTGCCACATGAACATTATCCAATGCCAGCTTTTGTCTCGTATAACAGCTCTTTCTTTTGTCATTTGAACCCCACTATACGAAAAAAAAACAACAATAGATTCCTTTGTGTAGCAAATAGACCACTTGAAATATTTAGATACATGAGGGGTTTTACATAACTTTTGTTTGTCAAACATGTCCACCATGTATTCCAAAATTTGAACTTGATCCATGTCTAATTGCTTAACTTTAAGACAAGTACGTCACACAACGTGTTATCAATCACTATAATAAAAATTGAGTATCGCATTATTAGTGGAAAACATACAAGTTTTTCCCCTTTTCTCTTGTTTTGATGAAGAAAACCCTATGAGCTGATTTAGCATGCACTCAAAATTTTTCTTAATGTTAATTTCATTGAGATGGCAGACGTGCATGGAATTTGTCACTTAATGTTAACTGTGTTATTTTGTTTTGTTTCCCTCTCCAAAGCTTGAGAGCAAAAAGAACTAAAGGGGTAAAAGAATATTCAACAGGAAAACTAGAAAATTCCTTTACCTTGGCATAGAAGTTGAAGAAAATAATAGTCAGAACTCAATTTCGACCCATCTTATCTTGAAGGGAAAAAACTAGTTGTCTTGACAGGAAAAAGGAGCAGAACCTAAAGAAAATTCTGCTTAAAAAACCAAATAATTCCTTACTTTTCAATAGTAGTGCTTTTTTTGTTCATTGCATCAAAAGCTTAATCGGTCAATTTTGAGAAAATAGAAAAGGTTATTAGCCTTACCGACAAAGAATAATATTCTTTTTTCTTGCTAGTACCTCCTTGTGTCGTTTGTAAAACGTCATGATTTTTTTCTGTTGCTTATTGAAATCAGTCAAAAAAGAAAAAGAGAGAAACAATTCAATGGATACGGTCCTAAGTTGTAATCAGTCCTCTTTAATTTTCCTGATCATTATGGTTTGCTTGCCCATTTTCCAAGTCATTTTATTGGCTAGTATGATTGGAAGTCCTTTTTGCATCTCGTTTTTTGCTTTAGATTTCTACGTGGTTATGGGCCACTTGACTCTTGTGTCATTGACTAGTATTTCTGTTTTGATGGTATGGTAGGAAAAGAAAGAAAATGTTGCAAGGATTTTGGATTATAAAGATCAAATGAGACATAAGAATATTATTACTTTAAAGGATATTTATACTCAAATCTTTCTATTCTAAAGTTACTAGTTGTACAGGCAATAATCTTAACCATGCAAGTTGTATATTAATGCAATAGATGGATATAGAATGGGGGTGGTAACAAATTGTTTGAAGGCCAAACTTGTTATTTCACTTAAAAAAAAAAAAACCCTCTCAATTTTTAGGATTTGTGCCAATTTTCTTTTTATCCAAATCTAAAGAAAAACCACACCTAATTATAAGCAAAGTATTATAAATATTAAAAGAATTCATTATATAAATTAATTCACAAATAACTGAATTTAACATTGTTATTATACCATACTTACAAATAATGTTTTTATTTTACCGACACACGACGCGACACGACACGACACGACACGACACGACATAACATCATACAACACAACGTGTACTATATAAGTGCTAGTAGCAATAATTCAAAGTCTTATAAAACCATCAAATTTTACTGTTTTTGTATTACATCCACCAAGAAAGTGGTGGGGTTATTGGCACAAAATCAAACTTTAGTCAACGTGAATGAAACAACACAAAGATGAAAAAAAATCTTTCTCACGCATAGCCATCGCTACATGGGCTTCTCTGTTACCAGCTACAGAAAAACAGTAGCACTGATTTGATTTCTCACAAGCCACATTCTAATCAAAAATCAATGTATCTGATGTTGAGTTGAATGCCCAAACGTTTGAACAGTCCATAAAAGCTCGACATGTTCAAACCTTTTAAACATTTAAACAGTCCATAAAAGCTCGACATGTTCAAACCTTTCAAACATGTAATACTGCAAACAGACGTACAGCATCTCCACACGGAAAATGCTTCGTAAGTTGTAACAATTCCCAGCCAGTTAATTTGTTGGCAAGTCAATTATGTTAACATTGAATAGGCCAGGAGTTGCCT